>PVKU01015101.1:0-19667 GCA_004027475.1 Anoura caudifer | reverse complement strand
TAGACTTCCAGGAAGTCCAGGAAGCTTACTGAATCCCAAAGAAGGTGGACCCAAGGAGGAACACACCAAGGCACATCATAATTCCATTAGCCAAGATTAAAATGAAGGAGAGAATTCTAGAAGCAGCAAGGGATAAGGGGACGGTCACCTACAAAGGAGTTCCCATCAGACTGTCAGCTGATTTCTCAAAAGAGACCTTACAGGCAAGAAGGGACTGGAAAGAAGTATTTGAAGTCTTGAAAGGCAAGGACCTACATCCAAGATTGCTCTATCCAGCAAAGCTGTCATTTAGAATGGAAGGGAAGATAAAGTGCTTCTCAGATAAGGTCAAGTTCAAGGAGTTCATCATCACCAAGCCCTTATTATATGAAATGTTAAAGGGACTTACCTAAGAAAAAGAAGATAAAAAATAGGACAGTAAAAAGACAGCAAACTCACAGTTATTAACAACCACACCTAAAACAAAAGCAAACTAAGCAAACAGCTAGAACAGGAACAGAAATACAGAAATGGAGATCACATGGAGGGTTAGCAACAGGGGAGTGGGAGAAGGAGGGGGGGAAGGTACAGAGAATAAGTAGCACAGACGGTGGATAGAAAATAGACAGGGGGAGGGAGGGTAAGAATAGTGTGGGAAATGTAGAAGCTAAAGAACTTATGACACATGGACATGAACTAAAGGGGGAATGTGGGTGGGTGGCAGTGTGCAGGGTGGAGGGGAATGATGGGGGAGAAATGGGACAACTGTAATAGCATAATCAATAAAATATATTAAAAAATTTTCTTGATTTTGTGAAAATTTTTTTTAAAAGTAATTTTAAACAGTCAAGAGAATTCTTCACAGAAGGAATGGATATGTATGCACCTTTAGCAACAAAAGGCTGCTCCCAACTTCTTGACAAGACTACAATAACTTTACTGCTTTGAGTCTCTCTGAAATTAAATAAAACCTGTGCTATCGGAAATTAGAGGCATATGCAGCATTTGTCAAAAAAGTTTCTGGTATCAGAAGAAAATAAAATTTAAAAAAACAATGATTTCACTAACGGCAAGGGAGACTTGGTGATGTTAACAAAACTCTCAGATCAAGGGCCCCCACTGGTGGGTGTGTACGTGGAGCGAGCTCCTTTCAATGACATAAGGACTAGAGTTAGAAAGATCACATTTAAGAGGTATGGGAGAGGAGTCACAGGCTGAAATATAAAAACGCCTAATGACCACAGGAGACAGATGTGATTCTAAGATCACCTAGCTGGGATATTAGACAAAGATTTTTGTAAAGCCCCAATATTTTCAGTGAAATTCTGATAATTTTGTGCTGACAACCTCTCAGTTTCTTCTAAAAGCTACTGAAGATTTTCCTTCTTAGTCTGGAGTAATTTCCATGTGAAAGGATGAAAACGAAAAAACATCACTTGTTCATCAAACCTTAAGGTAAAAACTAAAGATCTGACTTCTAATTTGTTCCTTTTTAGAGATCTCACATACCATTCAGACTTCTGAGAACAGATAAAGAAAAAAAAAAAAAAACAAGTACCAAGGAACTATGAAAAAAAATTAATATATTCTAAGAGTGCTAATAACTAAGAACAGTGATACATGAATATATATAGATTAATCCAGGTAGCACAAGACAGGGATTTTTAGCAGACAAGGTAAAAAGAAATTACTTACTTTCCTGCTACATGAGCATTTTCCACATAAACAAGTGCAGCTTCTAATCCTTTCAACTGAACCACTGCATTGGAATCAGTCACAAATTTTTTTATCAATCCTAAAAATTTGGACCATTCTGGGCTCTTTTCATCTCTTATTTTCTGGAAGATCTTCAGGGCCTCTTCATACCCATTTAACCTTGCTTTCCACAGCTAAAAGAAAAGTAGTATTTTGAAAAACAAACAAATAATACTATTATTATTTATTGTTAATTGGGGAGGGAGAGAGAAATAACTACCTTATACCAGGATATCTGAACAAAGGACCCAATGAGTTGAAACAAAAAAGGAGTTTAAGAAATTCAGATAGTTTTTAAAAAAGACTATCTAATAAGCTTTTTCTTGTACATGTTTAATATTTATGATATTCTGCTAAGGTCATCTAAAATTCATAATAGGCCATTATAAATGTATCTCAGTTAGATACAAAGTATTCAAGTATTTGTTATTACTTCGTCAGAATATGGCATTAAAGATGTGACAACTCAAACATGAATCATCCTGCTGAAACCACCCAATCTCCAAAGCACATTGCTTTTCAGTTGTACTGTATAATCACTGGGTAGCTTTAAACTATATGCTACACAATATAACTGCTGACAAAACAAGCCAATGACACCAAAATCTAAGTTCCAGAAAAGTCTCACCTTGTGTTCACATTTCTGATCAACTGGTAGCTTCAGCCACTCACTATCATCTCCCATCGTGCTTCCAGTTTCTCCTTAGAGTTATGGGTAATTCCTAATTAAATAAAAATTGGTATCTATTAACTCTAGGATCAAGCAGTCTCTTAAGACAAAATTACTGTTCTGAGATCTTTATCATGATGCACCAATAAGATTTAAAAAGCCCATTCTTTGTTTATATACCTTAACAGAGCATTTTAAAAGTAAAAGCAAGAAAAAATAAGTCAATTGAAAACTCTAGACAGATATTTGTTTTTTAAAAATGATGCTTATATAGTTTCCCAAATGGGAACTTCTTAGATTATATAACAAAGCTAGAATAAAACTGAAGAGCTGAGCTACCTGGCCTTCTAAAAGGGCAAGAGAAGATGACCCTGGCCAGGTAATTCAGTTGTTTAGAGCATCATCCCAATATGCCAAGGCTGTGGGTTAGATCCCCAGGCAGGGCACATACAAGGAGTAACCAATGAATGTATAAATAAATGGAACAACAACAAAAAAAATCAATGTTTCTCTCTCCTTTCCTCTAAAATAAATTTTTAAAATAAGGCAAGAGAAGAATTTCAAAGAATGCCATACTTTCAGCTGTTAAACAAAAATTCCTTATAGAATATATTCAATATGGAAAAATCTCAATGCTACCCAGCTAATTCTGGTAAATATGACTTCAGTCAATATGTTTATGTAAACTAGTAAAAAAATAAATTCCTGAATGAACTATTCCTTTATTTTTTAATTATATATTACAGTTATCCCAATTTTCCCCCCAAACTATTCCTTTATAAACTTTATATTTAAACAATTTTTTGGTTAGTGTGGTTTACTGTCAACATTCCTTTAATAATTTGTGCTATTGTTTAGATAACATTTCTTTCTGATTATGAAGGTACATATGCTAATTGCAGAAAATCTGGAAAGTACAGAAAGTATATAAGGAAAAATAGTATTAAACAAAATTTCATCCCCTTGAAGAACACTAAAGTATGTGTCCACTTGAGTCCTTCCAAGTTTTTCTCAATGCATAGACGGTGTATAAATTATATGAAAAAAAAAAAAAAGGGAAATCTTTTTCTTATACAGTCACATTCTCCTATATTTGAGAACCTGATGATGTTTAAAGGCTACATAGCGCTACATTTTTATCATCAATCCTACTGTTGAAATTTAAATTGTTCTCAATTTTTCAATATTATAAATAACATAGAGGGATTCTGCTTATTTCTCCTGTCTATCCCAGTCCTGGTCTGACATAAATATATCTTCAACAAATATTTGTTTAATGAATGCATACCTTGATAATGCCTATCTTGAATCAGGCATTGTGCAAAGTACTTGTTAAGCATGTTGATTCATTTTGTACTAACAACTATATGAAAGATATTCTCTCCACTTTACACATAGGCTCACAAAGATGAACTTGCCTAAAACAAAAAACCTGACAGGCGGTGAGATCACACTAAGATTCAGTCTATGACTCTTCTTTTATAACCTGTCCCCTCCCATGAAAATGTAGGAAATGTTCCAGGAAAAGTTAAATACTCAAAGACTGAATTGTAAAAGTTTATCAGAGTAAGTGGAACTTTCTTTGAGAACACTCTAAAGTCCCCAGGACCCTGTAAAAAAAAAAACAAAAAACAGCAGTACATTTTAGAGTAGGAGTCAAAACTTAAAAGAGAACAGAAACTAATACAGCATGGAACAGATAAAAATAGTACAATAGTTTGGAACATAGTATGGCATTATTTAGGTTGAAGATGCACATACCCTGCTATCCAGAAACTCCATTCCTAGGTATATACCCTAGATATTGATGAAGACCTATACAAGGTTATTCATAGCACTGTTGTTCATGAAAGTGAAAAGTTGGAAACACTTCACAAGTATATCAAAAAGAATGAATAAAATAGTGGTATGTTCACGCAGTGTAATATTATACAGCAACAAAAATGAATCAACTATGTAGTGCTTCTCCAACTCTATAGTGAAGGACCAGTCCTTTTTTGGTAATTTTTCAAACAATTGTATACTGATGTTTGTCAAATACAATACAAATTAATTATTAGATCTCTGTATTTTTAAAGTCTCCCAAGTAAATGAAAAATAGTCCAGTCACCATGTAAAACAATTTAGTGGTTCCTTAAAAAGTTAAACATAGAATAATATGGCTCTGCAATTCCACTCCTAGCTTTATATCCAAAAGAACTGACTGAAAACAGGTACTCCAGTAAGTACATTTACACACATGTTCATAGCAGCACTATTCACAATAGCCAAAAAATAGCCCAAACATCCATCAATGGATGGAATAAACAAATTGTCGTATGTACATACAATGGGCTGTTACTTGGCCATATAAGGGAGTGAAGTTCTAATACATGCTACAACTGGATGAACTTCACAAACATGATGCCAAGTGAAAGAAGCCAAACACAAAAGGTCCCATACGATATGATTCCATTATTGAAAATATCTAGAATTATAATAGATTGATTCATACAGACAGAATGCTGACTGGTGGTTACCAGGGGCTGAGGAGAGGGGAAATTAAGTAGAAACTGCTTAATGGCTAAGGAATTTTACTGCAGAGTGATGGAAATGTTTTGGAACTAGATGGAAGTAGTGGTTGCATAATACTGTGAATGTACGAAATGCCATTTGAATTGTTCATTTTAAGATGGTTAAGTTTTATGTTATATGAATTTCACTTCAATAAATTATTATTTTTTTAAGTCCCAAGGTGATCTAACGTGCAGCCTGGGTTGAAAACATCTAACATTACTTTCTTGACCCAAGTTTGAGCTGCAAAAGCAATCTTTCCCCATCTGTTTTTCAAAGAGAAACACTCAACGAAATCTTTTAAACCATTTTCCAACCAATAGAATGTCAACAATAATATTCAACTGTCAGTACTCTATGAGTTCACTATAACACTTTTTCTCCTGTTTGTTACTTTTGGAAACATGAAGAAACAGATTACTCAGCCTAAGTGCCTCAGAAAATTTAGATGTCATTGTGTTATACTTTCTGAAATGGCTTCTACTATGTTATAGTTTGAGTTTTTAAAAGTTGGTGTTCATGATCTTTCTATTGAAAGGAAAGGCCTGCTTCATACCCGAACCTCCCCAGTTACTGAAAAATGGATACAGTGTTTGTGCAAGCATGTGACACTGAGGACTCCTGCTCTGCCTCTGTGTTTGTCTTCTTCCAGGATTGATCCACTAAGGACAAAAGCACTTCTCCACTCATTTTTTTCCCATAATTATTTTAATTATAAAATTAATTTTAGAATTTAATTTCTACACATCTAAGAAAACATATGCAATGAGAGTTACAAAGCATTACAATAAAGTTGACCTACCACCAAACCTGAAAATTAGAAACTACCAATATTATTATTGTACCTGCACATTTCTTTCCTACTCCATCCTTCTCCCCACAGAAGCACTTCCCTAAATTTTAGTTCTATGCTGTAGTCAGTCATATATTCCTAAACACCAAAATTAACTGCGCTTGTGAGTTTTAGAAAACTGTTATCATATTGTTTGTAATCCTCCATTACTTGCTTTTGTCATTTAAAATTTCATTTGTAAAATTCATCCCTGTGGGGTACTACAACTGAGAGCTCACTCAAAGTATGGTTCAAAGATGTGTGCTGGTTCACAAACTTATCATTCAGAAATAAGTACAGAAATACAGATAAGGAGTTTAAAAACAGCCACAAAACCTACTCTAGCTTCTTTTATTATGGTGGTTGAGGAACTGAAACAAGTTCGGTGAGGGTAAAGTATAAAATGCAATAAGGAAAGTAAGGGGTGTGAGTCAGGCTGCAAAGTAGTTAAGATCAGACCCCAGAAGGTCTTATAAGCAATGTTAAGGAATTTGAACTTTATCCCAAAGGTAAAAGGAGACTTTGAAGGATTGTCAGTAGAAAAAAAATGCATATACTGTCAAACCTGCATTGTTTGAGGACTCTGTAATGTAAATGTAAAAGCAATGTGAAGAATGGCTTGGAAGGCAGTAACAATGGAAGGAAATCAGAAGGCTGTAGTCTAAATGAAAGATGATGGTAGCTTGGACCTAAGGGTGGTAGTAGAAATGCTGATGGAGAAAAATGGATGGATTAAGGAATGTCAAAGAATGTCCTTACTGAGTGAATGTAGAAGGGGTGGAAGAGAGGGATATAGATGAATTCTGGACAAGCTGAGTTTGAGATGAATGCTAGAGAAGTGTGCAACAGTCACTAATATGGGGGAGACTGGTCTACAAAAGATTTCTTGATTCCTAGTTTGGTGAAATTGCTATAATTTATCTGTATCTGGTTTCTAAATGATGTACAGTGAAAACTATTCATACTTTATAAATAATAATATTTATTTTGGTGATTAACACAATGAAAATATGAAAAGCAAATGAGAGTATATATAAAAGACAAGTTTATTTGCCTCCAAAACAGCTCAGGTAATTTAGAGAAATTTAAAATGCTGCTAGTTGGTAAAAGGAAATCATCCTTAATCGGCAGCTTCCTAATAATCAAGCCTAACCACCTAATTGGGCCCTAACACACTGTTAACCTGTCCTTGGTTAAAAGAGGAATGACTACAGGTTTACCTGAAACTTGGGGTTACTCATGCAGTTCAACTCCCCCTCCCATTCCATTGAGAGTTGACTCTTAACAGCTGAAAAGGAAAACCTTTCTTTGAGAACAGCAAAAAAAAAAAAAAAAGGGTAGTGGATTGTGATCTCCATAACTCCTATATTAGTTCTAAATGTCTAACTACATAATTCAAGAACATTTGGGGTGGGGCGGGTCATTAAAGTAACCACTATTTAAAAGCTAAGCTTTGCCTCTACTGAAAATTTTAACCATTATCACAAAGGAAAAAAAGGCCTTGGGAACATTCAGAACATACTGAGAAAGTAGTAAACAGTAACCTCAGAGTTAGTATAAAATGAAACGTGTATAGAATAAAAATTAACAATTTCATGAACTGTCACACAAGTTAAAAGCTTGAATGGATTCTTCAGAGAAATGTAGTACTGTTTTCTTTTCTTTCTTTTCTTTTTTTGATTTGAAAGAGAAAGACATCGATTTGTTGTTCCATTTATTTGTGCATTCATTGGTGGTGTCTTACTATGTGCTCTAACTGGGACAATGCTCTATCTAATTAACTGAGCTACACAGCCAGGGCCTACCGTTTTCAATATACACAGCAAATTGAAACCAAACTATCATTCATAATAGCTGAAGAATGGGAACAAGTCAAATGTCCATCCACTGATGAATAAATAAAATGTGGTAAATCCATACAAGAATATTATTCAATAAAAGAAATGAAGTGCCATAAAGACTTCTAAAACTCAACAACAACAATAAACCCTGGGCAAAGGACTTGAATAGACATTTCTCCAATGACCAATAAGCACATGAAAAGATGTTCAACATTACTAATCATTAAGGAAATTCAAATCAAAGCTACAATTAGATACCACCTCACAGCCATTAAGATGCTACTATAAGAAAAAAAAAGTGTTGATAAGGATATGGAGAAATTGAAAACTGTTGGTGGATGTAAAATGGTGCAGCTGCTGTGAAAAATAGTATGGCAGTTCCTCAGAAAATAAAAAATAGAATTACCATATGATCCAGCTATTCCACTTCTAGGTTTATGCCCCAGAGAATTGAAAACAGGTTCTCAAAGAGATATTTGTACACCCATGTTCATAGCAGCATTATTCACAGTAGCTGAAATATAGAAGCAACCCAAGTATTCATTGACAGATGAATGGATAAGCAAAAAGTAGTATACACACACACTGGAATACTACTGAACCTAAAAAAGTAAAGAATTTCTGGGTTTTGCATGGAGGCTTGGATGTAGTACGGTAAAAGGTGGAGTGTGGGGGCAAGGTTGCAGTGAGCGCAGTGAAACTCTCCTCCTCTCGCCCCACTGCGTGGGATAGTGTGAATGCAGTGTCTGAGGGATGATGTCTTCTCCGAGGCAGCGCTGGAAAACAAGCTGTCAGAATTGAGCAACCTTGCCCCTGTGACTCATTCACCACCACCTGGAGCACTCCAGCCCTATCATCACTGTGCCTAAAGCCACACCAAACAGAAAACTTACCTTTCTCTACCTAGCCAATGATGTCACTCAGAATAGCAAAAGACAGGGGCCAGGGTTTACAAAGGATTTTGCACCAATTATGGTGGAGGCTTTTAAGCACCTTTCAAGCGAAACTGATGAAGTTGTAAGAAACACCTTTGAACAGTGTGATCCAACTGGGAGAAAAGGTCTGTTTATGGAAATGATGTATTAGAACAATTTAAGCAAGCTCTGTATGGTGATAAGAAGGTTAGGAGGCAAAGTTACAAACAGATAAAAGTGGATGAAAATGAACACTGTTCCTCTCTGGGATCTCCAAGTGAACCACCACAGACTCTAGATCCCGTTAGAACATTACAAGATCTAATAAATGCTGCTTCAGGTGATGCGGCAGTTCAACAAAGGATAGCTTCACTTGTTTAAGTCCAAGAAGCATCCCCACTAGATCACAGATAAAGAATCTGGAGAATGGCTTTCTAAAATGGTAGAGGATGTTTGTATGTTGCTGCAGATTACAATGGCAGATATGCAGCTGAAATAGATGATAGGAATCAACTCACTCGAATGTTAGCAGATTTTCTTCATTGTCAAAAAGGAAGCCCTTGCAGAGAAAGAGCATAAATTGGAAGAATATAAGCACAAGCTAGCCAGTTTCCCTGGTGTGTGTGCAAAGAATTCAGGTCCCGGATCCAGAGCCTGCAGACTTATCTCAATTGCCCAGTGTCACTGGCAGCCACATGCACCTCCCCTATGCAGGGGACATCTACAGTGAAGACTGATGATCAGTCTCTTTCCAGGGCCCAGGACTTTGCAGGAGACAGAGATGGGATAGGTGGATAGTCCAGTAGCATTATTTTTGTATATTGTTGAGAGTGACAGTAACAACAACAAAAAAGATAAGTAATTTATAACATTGTTTAAAATATTGGTTTGTTTACTATTTCACTGGTAAGTTAACATGACAGTTTCAACAAAGTGATGATCTGTGTGTATTAATAAGATCACCAATAGTAATTATTTTCAAAAGATTTCTTGTAAATTTTTTTGATCCAGAGCCTTGTGAGAAATTCCATGTTTCTATTTCCTCACTTATTTGCAAATTTTTTTTTCTTCAGCATCTAATCACAGCATAGTATGTAATTCCTAAAGGGTAAGAGCTAATCAGGAGTTGGGTGAGACTTGATTATGGTATAGCTAGGCCCTGACTGTAGAAGAAACTAAGAGTTTCAACTCAATCTTCATCCTTCTCCTCGACCAAAATATCAGCTGTGCCTCTCAATGCCTTTGATTCCTTATTCTTTAGAGGTTAGTAATTTAACACTAAACATGGATGTCATTTTTAGGGTCAGATCTTAGAGAAACGTTTCCACAATAGCACCATAGGGGCTCCATTCCAACTGCCAGTATAGAATAAGAGGAGTGTTAAACAGGAACCTCTGATTAAACTGTTTAGAAATAGGTGATTAGGTTAATATGAAGTGGTTGGAAAATGTTATAAATTCTGACATTTTTCCAAGGGGATGGCTTTCATTCCGGAACTGATTTCTGGGAGATCAGTCTCCTTTTAATATAATTGATCCCCTTAAAGCCATCTATACAATTAAGCAAACAAAATAATGATACTTTTATTATTCCCATAGCCTTTAACTTTAAAAACAATAGTATTTTTAGCTCTAACATTTCAAAGACACAATATTCATTAATGTTCAGTAAAGTAGTCTGGAACATTTTTAATGTTTCCTTAAGGTTTTGAACAACTGTATATTTGGAAATTAAGCAGTACTGCACTACAGGGAAGATCTGGTAAATAGTCTATTTGTATATTTAGAGTTACCAAAGCAATGTACTTTTACCTTTCTTTAACCCTGTGTGTTAGAGTGGTTGCATGCTCTCCTGCTTTCTTCTCAAATCACAGTGTTAAGCTGTGAATTTGTATTTAATAATGACTTAGGAGAAACCTTTTCATTCATTACTTTACATATTAGACAGTTTTCATTGTAAGCAGATTCAAATTAGATAGTCAATAAAACACCTTTAATTCCCCACCCCTTACCCCTCATAAAGGAAAGAAATTCTGATGTGTTATAACCTGGATGAACATTGGGGTCATTACGCTAAATGAAATAAGCCAATCACAAAGAGACAAATATTGTAATATTCCACGTATATGAGGTACTTAGAGTCATCAAAATCATAGAGATAGAAAGAATGGTCATTGCCAGTAGATGGATGGAGTAGGGGAATAGTGGGTTATTGTTCAATGGGTATAAAGTTTTATAAGATGAAAAGATTGTGGTGATGGATGGTGATGATTCTTGTACAACATTATCAATGTATTTAATACCATTGATCTTCACACTTAAAAATGGTTAAGATGATATATTTTATGTTTATTTTGTCACAATAAAAAAAAAATGAAGTACTGATACATGGTACAACATGGATGAACTCTGCAAACATGCTAAGTGAAAGAAACCAGTTACAAAGGACCACATATTGTATATTCCATTTACAGGAAATGTCCAGAATAGGCAAATCTAGAGAGACAGGAAGTAGATCAGTGGTTGCCTAGGGTTGAGGTGTTTGGGAATATTGGAAGACTAGGGAGTGTGGGGCTTCTTTTTGAGGTAGTAAGAATATTCTAAAATTGACTGTGAGCCTTGGCTTGTGTGGCTCACTGAATTGAGCGCAAACCAAAGGGTCATCAGTTCGATTCCCACTCAGGGCACATGCCTGGGTTGCGGGGTCCCAAGTAGGGAGTGCGTGAGAGGCAACCACACATTGATGTTTCTCTCTCTCTTTCTCCCTGCCTTCTCTCTAAAAATAAATAAATAAAATCTTTTTTAAAAAGCCAGTCTCAAAAAACATTGAATTCAATTAAAAAAAAACCAAACTAACAAAGTTTACTAATAAAAGTTCTTAGAAAATAAGACTTATTTGTTAAAGCTACCAATCACTTTACAGGTGCGTAGGTTGGCTGTAAAGGTTAGAGTACCTTCTCATAGTTGGACCTAATAACAAGGAATTACTCCATTCCAATTTTACCTAAAACATTCATCCACTGAATTTCCATTATATGCTAAAGGAGTTCACAGGAGTACAAATAACATGTGTAAATAAATAATAATACAACATACAGTGTATATGGGAAGTGACATTAGCAAGGGACAAATGAAGGTTATGACAATTCAAAGATAGGATTAACCACCAGTGAGGGAGGGATGGTCAGTGAAAATCTCATAGAAAGGATGGCATCTGAACTCAGTGATAAATGACAGGTAGGCTTTTTCAAAAACGAAACAAGGACTTCTGGCCAAGATGTAGGCATAGGTGGACACACTGTGCCTCCTCTCACAACCAAAATTAAGCACAACAAAAATTTAGAACCAAAAAAACCCACAACCAGAACAGAGAGAAAATTGAATTGTACGGAAGTCCAACAACGATTCACCCAGACCAGTAAGAGGGGCGGAGTCGGCGGCCGGCTGAGATGGATCCTGGCAGGACAAAGCAGTGGTTAGTGGTCCCAGACACGCAGGTGGTGGTTGGCACACCCCAGGGGTACAGGCGGTGGTTACCCGGCACGGGGAGGCAACAAGCAGACGAAGTGAGGCACGCAAGGCACTGACCAAGGTCACACATTCGTGCTCAGATAAACTAGCTGAAAACAGGCATCGAGACAGAATACGCAACCCAGGGCCCCAGCAACGGGAAATAGAGCCTAAAAGCACCGATTGAAAACACTTGTGTGGGTTGAAGTGCCAGGAGAGACTCCCAACCTCACAGGAGAGTTTGTTGGAGAGACCCACAGGGTCCTAAAACGTGCACAAGCCCACCCACATGGAAATCACTACCTCAAGGGCCCAATTTGCTTGGGGAAAGCAGTGGCAGGGACTGGAATCCCAGAGAGCACAGAGCAAGTGCCATTGTTCCCTCTTGGACCCCGCCCCCACATACAGGGTCACAACCCAGTGACTTTGCAGCCCTGCCCAGGGGAACACCTTAGGCTCCGCCCCTCACTACGTAACAGCCTCGACCAGACAAAAAAAAAAAAAAAAAAATGGCTCCAATGGGAGAACAGATAAAAGCCCCAGAGCCAATTCATCTAAGTGACCAAGAGATAGCCAACCTACCAGATGTACAGTTCAAAGCACTGGTCATCAGGATGCTCACAGAATTGGTTGATTTTCGTCACAAATTACATGAAAAAATGAAGGCTACACTAAGTAAAATGAAGGAAAACGCACAGGGAACCAATAGAGATAGGAGGAAAACTGGGACTCAAATTAATGGAGTGGACCAGAAGGAAGAAACAAGCACACAAACAGAAAAGAATGAAGAAACAAGAATTCAAAAAAAAAAAATGAGGAGAGGCTTAGGAACATTCAGGACATCTTTAAACGTCCCAACATCCAAATTATAGGGGTACCAGAAGGGGAAGAGGAAGAGCAACAAGTAGAAAACTTATTTGAACAAATAATAAAGGAGAACTTCCCCAATATGGCAAAGGAAATAGACTTCCAGGAAGTTCAGGAAGCTCAGAGAGTCCCAAAGAAGGTGGACCCAAGGAGGAACACACCAAGGCACATCATAATTCCATTAGCCAAGACTAAAATGAAGGAGAGAATTCTAGAAGCAGCAAGGGATAAGGGCACAGTCACCTACAAAGGAGTTCCCATCAGACTGTCAGCTGATTTCTCAAGAGACCTTACAGGCAAGAAGGGGCTGGAAAGAAGTATTCCAAGTCATGAAAGGCAAGGACCTACACCCAAGAATGCTCTATCCAGCAAAGCTGTCATTTAGAATGGAAGGGAAGATAAAGTGCTTCTCAGATAAGGTCAAGTTCAAGGAGTTCATCATCACCAAGCCCTTATTATATGAAATGTTAAAGGGACTTATCGAAGAAAAAGAAGATAAAAAATATGACAGTAAAAAGACAGCAAACTCACAGATATTAACAACTACACCTAAATCAAAAGCAAACTAAGCAAACAATAGAACAGGAAGAGAAACACAGAAATGGAGATCACATGGAGGGTTAGCAACAGGGGAGTGGGAGGAGGAGAGAGGGGGAAAAGGTACAGAGAATAAGTAGCATAGACGGTGGGTAGAAAACAGACAGGGGAGGGTAAGAATAGTGTGAGAAATGTAGAAGCTAAAGAACTTATGACACATGGACATGAACTAAAGGCGGGGAATGTGGGTGGGAGGGGGTGTGCAGAGTGGAGGGGATGATGAGGGAGAAATGGGACAACTGCACTAGCATAATCAATAAAATATATTTTTAAAAAAACAAAAAATGAAACAAAACAGGAGTGGAAGTGGAGATGTTCTAGACTGAGAAAATAAGAAAGGCAGTCTCGGGTGTAGAAAAGTCCTAAACATGTTTGGGGAACACTGAATGGCTCCATTTACGTAGATAGGAAGTGGAGAGTGTAAGTCCAGAAAGGTACATCAGGGTCAGATCATGCAGAATCCTGAATATTAAGCTAAACAGCAGAGGATGCTGATGAACTGAAGCAGGGCAATGATGTGATCCTATAGACTTTAGAAAAGTCTATATTGAATAAATTAGAAGAGAAAGAAAGTAGAGTTTTGATAGAAAATTACTGCAGTATTCCAGGGCAAAGATAAACAGAAGCCAGAAAGGGGGTTTGGAAGTAGGAATGGAGGTGAACAGGAGAGACTGAAGGGAGTTACATTAAAGGAGTAGAATCAATAAGCCTTATCAACTAAGGATGTGTGAGTAGGAAGAAATCTAGTAGGAGGCCCCAGTCTAGGTGACAGGGGAACAGTGGTACCAATGACAGAAAAATATGTCAAAAGGTTGTTCTAGGTTGTTTGTTTGGGGGACATGAAGAAGAGGTAAGGAATATGATAAGTTTGGTTTCAGACTTGAGAAATATGATCTTCAAGTGGTTAGAAATATGGCACCAGGGATGAACAGAGGGGTCTGGATTTTATAAACACAGACACAGAAAATCAAGTTTTCATTATACAGCAAGAGTTAATGCTTTAAGAATGAATAAAATTGCCAACAATGAGAAGCATTAATAAAATTAATTTGAAATACTACATATAATGCTTGCTATGGTTCAATCTAGTCCATACTACAAATATTCAGAAACTTCAAATTATTCAGATCTCTTAGGTTTTACCCTAGCTTAAAACAGAGGCAAAGGTAAGGAGGGCAGTTAAAATAGATCTGTTTTATAGAAATAATATAATCTTACATCACTGATGTATCTAAAATGTCTTCCCAAAAGCTAAAATCCCATACAGTCCACACTACTGCTGGAAAAGTTTAGATGTACTTGTTTACTTTTAGACCAGAAGTTAAAGGGACTTATCTAAGAAGAAGAAGATAAAAAAATATGACAGTAAAAAGACAGCAAACTCACAGATATTAACAACCACACCAAAAAGAAAAGCAAACTAAGCAAACAATAGAACAGGAACAGAAACACAGAAATGGAGATCACATGGAGGGTCAGCAACAGGGAAGTGGGAGGAGGAGAGAGGGGGAAAAGGTACAGAGAATAAGTAGCATAGATGGTGGGTTAGAAAACAGGGGGAGGGCAAGAATAGTGTGGGAAATGTTGAAGCTAAACAACTTATGACACATGGACATGAACTAAAGGGGGGAATGTGGGTGGGAGGGGGTGTGCAGGGTGGAGGGGAATGAAGGGGGGAAATGGGACAACTGTAACAGCATAATCAATAAAGTATATTTGAAAAACAAAAAATGTTTCTAAAGTCATACATAAAGGCAGAACTTAGAATAAATTTCAACTCTCTGACTTTTCAGTTTTGTATTCAATTAAATAACAAATTGCCTACTAAATATGCATTATAGACTATCATAACAGACTCAAGCAATCTATGAATTTTCTCATTTGTCAACCAACCAGAAATAAGGCACAAAGAGATTAAGTTGTGAGTAATGTTAGAGCTGGTTCTAGAACCTATGCCTCCTGTCTCCCAGTCCACTAGTCTTTCTCAGTACCCAGGGGTACGTTTCCTGTACCTTGACAATCTGTAAGAATCCTTATACAGCTATTAAACAGATTGTTTTAGCTTTCTTCTTGGGAAGAATCTATGGCAGTGGAACTATTTTATGGCTAATTTCCAAGCCCTTGACCTACAAAAGCTCTTCACTATCACAATACAAAAGATCTGGATCTGGTTACCATTCCTAGACTCTCACTTCTGGCTAAGGAAATGCTACTGCAGAAGCACTGAATGAATCTGCGGGAAGTTTGAGGAAAACTTTTGCCCACTCAAAAAACATCTTTGAATGACTGATGAAATGTGATGATAGTCTCACTGCAAAAAAGAAAATAATCATAAAACAAGGACAAATCAATACACAAACGCTCAAATCATGTCTAGGAACAAATAATTGGATTAAGGAAGCATAACAATTATGTAACTGGTATATAAAATTTAAGAGTTTTATTACTTGGCCAAGCCAGACAAAATTTCTAGGTAACTGGTAACAGAATGACAAGGCTTTCCTCTTTTTTTTTTCTCCTTCACTTTCCATTTTATTTTTATTTTTTATTTACTCTTTATTGTATTTTTTTTTTCCAATCACCATTTAGTCTCCTTATGCCCCCCTCCCACCAGCCCCTTCCTTTTAAAAAACCTCACTGCCCCCAGGTAATTCCCATTAACAAGGACAAGAATTATCCTCTCGCTGGAGTATTCTGCATTATCAGGGAGCCAGAAATCTGAACTGCTTCTCTAGCAAGTTATCTGAACAAACTTGGGTATGCTTGCTGTTCTAGTCCTGGGAAGGCGGTCTCCCACAAATTCCTTCAGAGAAGGGGAAGAGCTATAAAGAGCTGCCTCTTTACACAACAGCAGGAAAGAAAGTTAACTGGACTTTCTTCCCTAACAGATGATCACTGTCATGTCTCCGAAAGATGGACCCGACAACAACACGGGCCTCTGGGGAGGCTGTAAACTAAACCTGGCTGTGAATTAGGTCAACTTTAAGAGTTACTGCTCAACTGTACCACGGTAGGTGAAAACCTACCGCTTACTCATCCCAAAATTACTCAGGTCTCCAAATCCCAGTCTAAAGACCCAAGACTCAAGGGCACTGGATTTAGCTGCAACCATCCAGCTCAACAAGGTTACACTTGGGTAAAAGCAATCCTCTGCTTACTCAGGGATGAGGCAAAGCCAGGTCGTGGGTACTGCTCAATCACTGCACATCCAAACAAGCACTCTAGGGCCACTGCCACCACCCTGAAGTAGAGCAGATGCCCCAGGCTTTAGCTCACAGCAACCGGCATTGTTTATGCTTTTTCACCAGCCTTAGCCGCTGATAGGCCAGCAAAGTCCTCTGAACTGTCCACCAGGGCTTCCGACCTGGGCACGGGATGCTGGACGCCCCCGCCCCCGCCCGCAGTTTGACACTTACGCTCCCCAGGCAGGGAGAGGCCCTAAAGTCCGAGCAGAATCAGCAGGAATACCAGGCAGGCGGGCGGCAGCAGTGGTGCTGCTGGCCCGCTGGGAACCACCTCCTCCAGGGGCGGGGCCCAGAGCGTGCTGAGAGACCGCCCCTCTTGGGCCCCCTTCCTGCAAACGCTAATAGCTTAAAGGGGCCGCTGCCCTTTGCCCAGAAGTCTGCAGGACTAAGGGGCCTCTTCCAACAGAGTTTCTAAGGCAAGTTAAGGACCAACCAGGAAGATTCCACCACTGTTGGGTGGACCTTGTTTTTTGCTGGCAATACAGGTAATGTTCCAAAAACAGAGGAGATGATCAGTTCCTAGTATCACAATCCTAATCTCTCCTCCAGTGGTGAAAAAATTGATTCAGGAAATAGCCTAAGCATCAGGGTAAATATATAGACCCCGTTATGTAAGCTGCTTACTTCAACTTGAGAGTCGGTGTTCTTCAAATGGCAACTCAGAGGCCCAGAAAAGATTTCTGGCGGGAGGTACTGCTTCACTCACCTTTCACTGACTCCTATCTCTTCTCTCAATAGGAGGAATCCCACACAATGATACAAGTTGGGTAGGAAGGTAACAGATAAAAGAAAAAAATAACACTCTTCTTGTGAATAAAAGGTAATCTTTCAAAATTGGCCAAGATTCACTTTGTACAAGTCTATGTATTTAGATAAAGAATCTTGCATGCAAATACAATTTGTCACCCATCTAATTTAATATGAAGAGCTGAGAAAATTCTAGGAGACACTGAATTAATAATATCTCAGAGAGTTAAGTAGTGGTCTCTGAGCTCTCTGTAGGTTATCAATGAGTTTTAATTATTTTTCATAGGGGGAATTTTTCCTCAATCTCAGTTTACAAAGTTTGACTGCATTTTGTGTCTCCTTCATAGGCCAAGAAAGATTTGTATGTGTATTTATTTTTAGAGAGAGGAAGGGAGAGGAGAAAGAAACAATGATTTGCTATTCCACCCATTTATGCAGTCATTGACTGATTCTTGTATGTGCCCTGACCAGGGATCCAATCTGCAACTTTGGCTTATCTGGATGATGCTCTGACCAACTGAGCTACCTGGCCAGGGTGTGTGTGTGTGTGTGGTGTGTGTGCGCGCCTTTAATCCCCACCAGAGGACATTTGTTCATTGCATTGAGAGAGAGAGAGAGAAAGGAAAAGGGGAGGGGGGCGGGGAGAGACAGACAGATAGACATAGATGTGAGAAACATTGATTAGTTACCTTCTCATACACACTCCGACTGGGATTGAGCCCACAACCAGGGTATGTGCCCCGGTGGGAATAAAACCCAGCCTAGACCTTTTGGTTTACAGGAGGTCGCTCCAAACAACTGGGCCACACAGGCAAGGGCTGTGTGTTTTTTAAGCCTCTATTACTCCACTTAAACTTAATAAACACAACTTACTAAAGCCTTCAATCACCACCAGACCAGTAAGGGACTCAATATAGTAAAGCTAAAGACTATTAATAAATGCCCTAACAACTATCATCCCAAACAGAGCTTTGGAAATTTAGATTCCAAAGGACAGGCACAAAAACTGCTCTACTAGGGAGCAGACCCAGGTTACCTTTATTTGGAAGGTCTTAGAGAATTCAAGGCTAAGTAAATGATATGTTTGAGTTAGGTAATTAAGATTTTCTTTCCAAAGGGGAGGAGGGATTAGGAGAATAAATGGTAAAGGTAAAAAATATATAATAAAAATAAATCCAAAAAATTTTTTTCCATTATATCCTTGTCAAGCTCATCACACTATTCTGAAGGTAATAATGATTTGCAGAGCAGCCTTCCATTACATTGTGAACACTTCAAGGGCCAGGACTGGAATGTATTGGGTTGGCCAAAAGTTCATATGGCTTTTTTCCATAAAATAAAAGACATATTTTTCATTTTCACCAATGACTTTATTGATTTGGATATTTTGAGTATGTCAGCTATCTCTACATGGTATAACGTTGATTGTTCACAATTAATGTCTCAATTTGATCGCTATAAACTTCAACTGGTCTACCCAACTGTGGAACATCATCCAGCAAGAAATCTCCAGCATGAAACTTCACAAACCACTTTTGACACATTCAGTCAGTCATGGTGCCTTCTCCATACACTGCAATTTTTTTGTTTGCATTTTAGTTGCATTTTTATATTTCTTGAAATAATAAAGCATAATATGCTGGAAATGTGTATTTTCTTCCATCTTCAATATTAAAATGGCTACACAAAAATTCACCAATTTTCAGAAGTTTTTTTTAATGCATGCTGATATGACAGCTATCACAATACAATCTAACAAAATTATTTCAAATGAAGTTAAAGACAACTAAGCCTGGAGCCATCTTATGGAAAAACAAACAAACAAACTTTTTGTCCAAACCAATATCTTTTTTTAAAAAAATATTTTATTGATTATGCTATTACAGTTGTCCCATTTCCCCCCTTCACTCCCCTCCATCCTGCCTACACTCTCCCACCCACATTCCCCCCCTTTAGTTCATGTCCATGTGTCATAAGTTCTTTAGCTTCTACTTTTCCCACACTATTCTTGCCCTCCCCCTGTCTATTTTCTACCCACCATCTATGCTACTTATTCTCTGTACCTTTTCCCCCTCTCCTCCTTCCACTCCCCTGATACTAACCCTCCATGTGATCTCCATTTCTGTGTTTCTCTTCCTGTTCTAGTGTTAGCTTAGTT
>PVKU01015100.1:0-19718 GCA_004027475.1 Anoura caudifer | reverse complement strand
GTGGCTGCACCAGCCTGCATCTCCCACCTCAGTGCACTGGGGTCCCCTTTTCTCCACAGCCTCCCCAACACTGGTTGTTGCTTTGTTTATGATGGCCGTTCTGACCGGTGTGAGGTGGTCTCTCACTGTGGTTTTTAATTTGCATCTCTCTGATGGCTAGTGATGCTGAGCATCCTTTCATAAGTCTCTGGGCCCTCCGTACGTCCTTGGAGAGGTGTCAGTTCAAGTCCTTTGCCCATTTTTTAATTGGGTTGTTTGTCTTCTGGGAGTGGAGTCACGTGAGTTCTTTATATATTTTGGAGATCAAAGCCTTGTCCGAGGTATCATTGGCAAATATGTTTTCCCGTACCGTGGGTTCTGTTTTCATTTTAATGCTGTTTTCTTTAGCCGTGCAGAAGCTTTTTATTTTGCGGAGGTTCTATTTGTTTATTCTTTCCTTTATGTCCCTTGCTCTAGGGGACATATCAGCGGAAAGCGGGGAGGGTTTTCAGGGACAACAATAAAGGACACTTGGACACAACCAAGGGTGGGGGTGGAATCAGGAGAGGCAGGTGGGGATGGCTGGGGTGGGGGGAGTGGTGGTGGGTAAGTGCCGACAACTGTACTTGAACAACAATAAAATATTTTTTTTAATTAGTAAAGTATAAATTAAAAAGGAAAACGCTTGCAGGTGCCCGTGGGAGGAAATGGTCAAAGATGGAGGAAACCGAAAACTCTCCTAGGAGAGAAGAGGGAGCTTTGGTACCAGGCTGAGCGTCAGAGACCTAGTGTGAAGTGCGGGTAAGGACTTTATATCTAATATTAAATACTTCTGCTGGGGGAAAAAAAAAAGCCACATACTCATTCTCGGTGTTGCGTGGCCCTGAACTTCCGCAATGTGACGTGGAGACCGGTCTTTAGGCACAAAGTGAGACAAGGCGAGACGGCTCCTCGAGGCCCTTCTCGGGCTGGTTTCCGACTGTGTTTTTGGCAACAGGAGTGTCCGCATCGGAGTCTCCGCCGTGGACGTTGATGCGTGGACACCCCGCCCGCCCTGGTCCGTGTTCCAGACCAGCTCCGTGCAAACCAGGGGCACCCGTCCTCTCAGACTGGTTTCCGGGGCGGTTGATGTGGGTTTGAAGTTTGCCAGCGAAGGTCTTAAAATCAAGGTACTTATTTAATAATTACATGATCAGGTGTCAACTGTACTTGTTATTTAAACTGTAATTCTTATACATTTGCCTTCAGGAAATAGTTAAAAGGAATCAAGATGCTGGGGACCCCTGAAGCTGGCCTGCTGACGCCAGTTAAATGAGAACAGCCTCGGTTCTGTGGTGATGGAACTGGGGTCCAGCACCGACGTCACCGTTGTGCTCGCTGAACCGGAGGGATGCAGGCAGCAACGCAGAGATAGTGAAGCAAAATAAAATCGTACTCGAGCCATTATTAGGTCTGTGTAAACACATGCTACAATATAACGGCAATGAGAGGAAAAGCACAGAAAGAAAACCGACTCTGCTGAGGTGAAGAATTTATAATTAGCAAGGTCCTTCGTCAACGCTTTGATGCGCGATGATACTTTAAAGAGAGAAATTCAAGGAAACCTAGTAATAATCAAGTCGGACGACAGCAATGTTTGAAGAGCATCCAGCCCACGCCTTTGCTTCTCAGGGACCTCGCACCCAGTCCCGCGCTCTTCCCGTGAGCTCCTGCAGCGCCAAGCCCACGCGCTGCTCTCTCGGCCCTGGCAGAGGGCAGAGACTGGAGAGCGGCCTCCCGGGAAGGGAGGGGTGTGTGCAGGGTGCCCCTGCCGAAAGTCTGAGGGAGGGGGCAGATCGCAGGGGTCCCTGGGTTTGCAGACAGAAGCCAGGTTGGACCCAAGATCGGAGGGTCCCGTGTCTCCACGCTAAGGAGTCTGGGTTTTCTCTTCGAGGCTGCGTGTCACGAACGGTGTGTCTGTTCGAGTAGATAAATATTTGAGCCTGTTTGAAGGAAGCGGAGGAAGCAGTTGAGGGGCAGAGGCCGAGACAGGGAACAAGGAGGGACTTGACCCCAGCGTGGAATCTGTCACTCGCGCTGTCCCTGCAGAGGCCGAGACAGGGAACAAGGAGGGACTTGACCCCAGCGTGGAATCTGTCACTCGCGCTGTCCCTGCAGAGTCCTCGGACGCCACTTCCTAAAAAGGGCCGCTTGTGCCCAGAAAGGCGCTGCCTCTGCGCCAGCCCACGGCTCCTTCCAGACCAGAAATCAGGGGGAACAGACGTTGTGCTGGAAAGGAAAACTTTGCTAATAAAAGGAAGTAAGAAAGCAAATGTGGTATTTGGCCAGGAAGAGATGCTTCCTGTGGCTGCAGGCGAATGAGGCTCCCGGACCTGGACCCGGACCTGGCAGACGCGTGTCGGGGTGGGGCTCTGAAGTGTCCCCTGGGCAAATCCTTCGCATGTCCCATGCACTTCCCGTGTCCTCCTCTCCCACGGCGCACCCGCGTGGGTCCGGCCCTGAACGTGCGGACCACTGGCAGCTCACCGGCATCGGACCCTCCAGCGCACTTCCGGCCCCTTCGGGCTCAAGGAGAGAAACCTGTATCTGCCTCCGACAGTCTGTCCATGCGCATTGAGCACCTAGTGCGTGCCAAGAACTGTGTGCTGTGAGGGACGCAAACAAGACGTTGCGGTTCTAGGAGTCACAGGCCCTGACTGTGGGCACCGAGTCGCTCTGACGTCCTGTACAAGTCACTGGTGAGAAGGGGGGGCGCGGCCCCAGGAGGACACGTCCTGTGAAGGGCCCAGTCTGCCCACCCTGCCCCCCGGAGAAACCGATGGGGCAGCTTCGACCGGACACGGCTGCAGGGCAGATTCGAGTGTTCTCCCCCTTCCTGTGGCTGCACCTGCCTCTTCCTTCCGTGGTCTCGTTTTCTCCTCCTGAATCCCCATGGCGCCTTCTTCCCGTGTTCTGCCCCTCTCACGCCCGACCATGGGCCTTTCTTCCCCCGTGGAGTCTGAGCCCTGCCGGCTCCACCCTGCACGCAGGCACCCCACTCCGGGCCGGTCCTCCCCACGCTCGGGGCGCCACGCTCCGGGCAAGGCCCGTGTTGTGTCACTCAGCGTGTAAAATCGAAGTTCCCCTCTGGGGGCCGACTCCAGGTCTCGGTTAGCGGCGAGATTTAATCTGCCGGTCCGCACGCTGCATTTCCGAGCAGCAGACACCTACAGAGCCCTCGTCCGCACCCTCAGGGTGGTGCACGAGCCAGCAGCCGGGTCCCAGCGGCCTGCCACCGCAGGGCCTGACCACGGCTCCTCACGGCCTCGCCACGGGCACGTCTCACCCCCACGCTTTCCGCCACGTGGGCTCACCCAAGGAGGTGGCCTTGCTGTTGACAGCAAAGTGACACCACCAAGTGTTTACCCTTTTAAGCATCTTTTAAAATCAGAATTACCTTTCAATCCCAATTATGGTTATTAACTAATTAGTTCCTCCACATCTCACTTAAGTAATTTATTGCAGAACACACTCAAGGACAATTCTCAAGCCCAAGTACAGCTTCAGGCTCCTGTAATTACACAGCCTTACGAGGATGACGTTGCGAGACCCAGAGGCCGGTGGCGGCGGCTTTGCCTCCCTGCCCCGCGGCCGGCCAGGCCCACCTGCCCCGAACACACGGCTCGGCCCAGAGCCCACCGCGCACAGAAGGCAGGGCTGCAGGGCAGCCGGTGAGGGATGGCCAGTGTGAGTGTCCAGTAAACTCCAGGACAGCGTGTTTGTGAAACGAAACGACTTGGGTGGGCATTGAGAGAGCGTGTGTGTGTGCGTGTGTGCGTGTGTGAGTGTGCATGGGGTGGGATAGGGAGACAGGTGAACAGATCCCGTGTTGAACATGCAGGACGAACAGAACAAAGCGACTGGAGAGGCGGCGTCCGGGCCTGCCGCCATCGAGGCCGGGGCCCTGTCTCTGTGTGCCGCAGGCTTACGGTGCGGAGTCAGGACAAGGTGCTGGCGGAGGTGGCCGTTCTGGACCAGGGCCGTCCTGGACCAGGGCTGTCTAACGGTTTATAGACTGGGGACTGAGGGGCTATTGTCATTTAACTGGTCCTGAAACGACTGGTCTAGAGAGAAGAGACAGAGCCAGAGATGCTGGGGAAGGAAGACTTTGGAGAAATCTGGGGAGAAGGTGACCGGACTGGTGAGCCCTCGCTGCACCTTAGTGCCAACGGAAAATGCAGGGCTTGCCCAGAGCAGAGGGAGCCCCACAGCCGGGCCCAGAGCTCTGCGAGCGCAGGGCTGGCTGCACCCTGAATGCCGCTTGTCCCGGGGCCAGGTGTCCTTGCTCAGGGAACCCTGACAGACGCCACCAAGGAGCGGCAGGAGGGTGTGACGCCTGGCCCGTGACAGCCTCCCGTGACACTGGAGAGAGAGGCATGTGGGGACAGCAAGTCAGGTGCGGATGTGCACCAGCGAGCAGGAGAAGTTTCTTATCAGCACCATGTCCAGACTTCCTCTCATTTTCCGACACGGCATCGGTGACTTCACCTGGCACTGTCGGCGGCGGTCTCCCGGCCCACGTGTGACCAAACACGCGCAGAGACAGCCCGTGGCGCGCAGGCCACTCTGAGGGGCGATGCCGACGACGAGGTTCCGGGCGAATGCTCCTGGCAGAGGCGCAGGCATGCCGCGACTCACCGAGCCCTCCTGGAACGCGGAGCCGAGCGGAGGTTCTGCGAGGGTCACACCGAAAACTCTCGAGGCATCCGAATTAGCGTGCCAAGGGTCGCCGTGCAAAGCCAAGGGTGCCGGCCTCCGCTCAGCCGCAGAAATCAGGTTTAGAAGTGAAAGATCCGGAAAACCCATCGATCTTGTCAAGGCGCAGTAGTTCCTACGAAGAGACCTAAACGGCGGTGTTGCTACTGGAGCTTGAAACCACAGTTTTCATAAAGCACCCCGTGCGGCGACCAGCTTTCGGAAACGGAACACGCCTGTGTTTACAAGGACCTCCATCAAGAACCCGGGTGCAACCAGGGTCCCCAAAGCCACCCCTGAGTCCCTTCACAGTTACGCCCTGCCCCCAAGGGTGGCCGCTGTCCTGACCACACACCATGGTTTAACTGGGCTGGGTTCCGGAACTTACGTGGCGGAGTCAGCCACGTCGTCTCTCGCGTCCACGTCTCTTGTCGACACTGAGCTTGTGCGGGTCACCGTGCGTGCTCTGGGTGTGGGTCTGGCCCGGTCACACCCAGCAGCACAGAAGCCCACGGTGGGACTGTCACTGTCCGCCGGTCTTTGGGACGACGCCGGGCACTTGCCTGGTCTCCCACGTTGTGCTTTCACGAGTTCCGCTGCCAGCAGCATTTTCTACAACTGCCCGACTGTTTCTCCAAGTTTTACCAACGAATGCGCCCACCAGAAAGATCTGAAACTCGGCCGCCCCACGTCCTCCACGGGAAGCCTCGTTCAGACTGGCCCTTCTGACCGTCGCCAAGGGTAAATTTAATTTGCGAGGTCCGTGCCGAATGAGGCTGGGCCCCTTTTCTGTGGCCACTGGCGAGGCTGCTGGGCTGCGGGGAAGTGCCTGGTTCAGCTGCTTGTCCCCTTTCCTGGTGGCTGTTTTGTTGTTTTCCTGTGGATTTGTTCAAGCTCCTCACACATTCTGGGGGTGACTCCCTTGGTGGTGGGACCCAGCCCAGGCACCTCCTCCCCCCGCGACACTTGTCCTGCCCTGTCCGCTGGTAATGGCGCATTCGGACAGACAGAGGGCTGGGTCTTACCGCAGTAACTATCCAGCATTCTCTCGGTGGGCTTTTGCCCTGTTTAAGAAAACTTTGCCTGCCTCAGGTCATAAAGATGGCCGACTATTTTCCTCTAAAAAATGGTGGTTTTTTTTTTTAATGTTTCACTCTAGATCTGCAGCGTATGAGAACTGTATTGTGAACTGGGGGGTTCGGGTGGAGATTGACTTCCCGTGTCTCTATCCAAGTGACCGGCGCGGTTCATCGGAAAGGCTCTCAGGCCGTGAGCCGCCCTCTGCCTCGGCTTGCCAGTCTGTCTCTCTGCTCTGCCGTTCCGGGCGACTCTGACCCTCCCCACCAGGGCCCGGTCTGGCCGCTGCCGTCGTCCAGTCATCACCTGTGGTTTCGAGCTCTCCTCGGCCCCTTGCACTTCCATTTGAATTTGAGGGGCACTTTCTAATACGCCCCAAAAAACTCTGCCTAGTCATGTAATTGCTTTGTATCTGCAGGTCAGTGGGAGAAAACCTGAAATAATGCAATACCGATTTTTCCAAGCCCTGAGCGTAGACGGTTTCTCTGTGCATTCGGGTTTTTGATTTCTCTCAGTGATGCTGCGTAGTTTCCAGTGCATACATCTTTAACTCCTTTGTCCGGCTTATTTTTTATATGTTTGATGTGTTCTGATGCCGTATTCAACTTTGTTTTCTACTGGTTTTTGTTGCTATATAGGGTTTTGATCAATCGGTGCATAGAAGACCTAGCAACCTTGCTGAGGTGACCTTCTGATTCTCCTGGCTCGGCTGCAGAGAGGTCCCGAGTTCCTGAAGAGCCACAGTATCCGAAGAACAGTGTCCTTTAAACACACTAAATGCACCAGGTTGGTTTGAGGTGGGCACGTCAGATGTGTGAGATGCCAATGGTTGGCTCTTCTCCTGCACCTTACGCTTCCTACTAGACTCTCCCCTCCCTGCTGAGCACATAGAGGACACACAGACACACAGACACACACAGGGGACGAACACTGCATGTGTGTGGGGCTGGAGAAGACGGCAGCGGTAGACGGAGAACACAAGCATGTATCAGGGGGCAATGAGGCCCAGGCCTTTCCGCTGACCGGCTGACACGGCAGGGTTCACCAGAAGTGCAGGTGGGTTTCACAGGCGGGATAAACAACCTGCGGTGTGACCGAGACCAGCGTGTCGGTTTGTGTGTGTGTGAGTTGCTTTCAACGGCCATAAAAATGATTATTTAAGGAATTTATCTGCATGTCACAAGTATTCTGTTCCTCATAAGTGAACCCAGTAGCTAATAACTTTATAGTCATTTTTCCTTCTCTTCTTATTACTCCTATATTATTATTAATTGTTTTCTTCATCTTTTCATGGTAAAGCGATATGAAGAAAAACATATGAGAATAATATTTTCTTTGCATTTAAAAGGAACATTCATTTGCATTTTCCCCAGAAAATGGTTGAATATGAGTTATGTTTGGACCTTAGCAGCATGTTACGGGGCCACAGCCACGGTGAAAGCAAAGCAACGAAGTGAAATAAGGACCAGCATTTTCGAGTAGCTGCAAACCGTGTTTCTATTATAAACTGAGGATACCTTGATGCGCTGACACCTCTGTGCCATTCCAGCTAATGACAGGCACTAAAATCACTATGTCAACTAGCGTCTCAGCCATGTGGTTCACCAAGGACCCTCAGTGCAGGGGGTCAGACCCTGACCGCTCAGTCAGGAGCCCCCTGTGGGTTCTGGGTGGGGCTCAGGGACCAATTGGCTTGTGCTTCTGTCCATGGTCCTGACCTTCCTTTCCAAGGGAGGTTGGCAGTTCAAAGGCAGAGGAGAGGAGACAAAAAGAAGGCAGGAGGTGGGACATGGGGAGAAGAAGGGAAAGTTGGGAAATAAGCCTTCTTAGAAGGGGGTGACTGTAACTTCAAAAGACTGAGGAGATGTTTTATTGTTGTTCACAGTTTACCCAACCTCCTGCTCAAGTACACCCAGCACCACAGCCACCAAGGAGGTGGCAAGTGGTGGGAAGTGGGAGGCAGTAAAAACAAAGAAAGCCATGATTTGATGAAGTATAAATTCTTTAAGATGTCCATATGTAAACTGTATGCAAAGTTCTCATCATAAACAGTAGTCAAATTTGTGGCACCGCTAAGCCACCACCGAACTACACCACCTGGCTTGTAAATTTCTTGCTCTAACATTTTCCAACAAATACCCCCAGAGGCTTGTCATGGAAGGCTGTTAACCTTAAGTAACAAAATCTATTGTGAACAAATAGAAAATGTTATATTTTTGCCCATAAAAATAACTGGACATTTGAGGCATAGGGGAAATTTTATGGTTTAAAGATACCATGTGAAAATAATATTTTTATTGGCTACAAGCCTTCAGTATGATGTAAGTGCCAAATAACTTCCTGTCTTTTTAGAGTTTTTAAGGGAGGTGTAGTGGCGGGAATGGGGGCATGATATCCCCAATCCTTCAGGCTGCCGGGGCTCGTGTCTAGCACCAGCCTTCACCTGGCTCGACGTGGGTGGGACATGGACAGTATGGAGGCCCAGGGCAGGAACGGGAGGGCGAGGGCCTGGAGGGGGGCACACAGGGCGTGGGCGGTGGTCCTGAGCAAGACACATCACTAGCCAGCTTGACCCAGCCTGGAGGGAGGTCAGGGACAGAGAGACACAGGCTCCGTGACAGTCAGGGCTTCCTAGGGAGACAGAGCCCATAGGAAGGACGGGCGCACAGATCAATGCTAGACAGTAGACAGATGATTGATAAGTAGATATTATAGATAGACAGTGAGACAGATGATAGATAGGTAGAATACAGATAGATGATAGATTGATAGACTGGTGATAGATAATAGATGGATGATAGACTTGTGGAGGCAGTCCCAGCCCTGCCACGCTGTGGGACATCCCTGTGGTCTCGCCCAGTGCCCACTGCTTCCCCCGTGTGGGCCTAGTCACCTTCAGAACTGGCTCAGGCTGTCCCCTGCCCTGGAAGTCCCCTCAGGCCCCTGGACCGGCCCCGCTCCCTGTACCTGAACCTGCATTAGCTGTCGCTGTTTGCAAGCTGACCACTTCCCAGGACCACTGGGCCATGGCTGCCCGCCAGTCCAGTGCTCAGACCCTGCTGGGCGCCCACACACCAGGCTGTACGAGCGAACGGACAGCTCCTTGGGCGTGAGGGTCACACCCCGTGGGTCTCCGTGCGGCTGGCTTTCTGGCATGAGCACGACGTACCACCGACAGTGCGGTGCCGCCGCTCAGAAGGGTCTGTCCTGCAGAACGGAGCGACTCGCTGAGCCACCCACCGCTGCAGGTCTCGACTCTGGGTGAGGTCCACGACGACTCCCCGGGGTGCCAAGGGGTCGAGGCTGGCAGTCTGGGAGCCCTCCCTGCGGTGGTTTGGATGAGTCGATGTGATTACTTAATGTCAACAAATCCAATCACGTCTAAGTCCCTGCCAGGCTCAGAGGGTTCCCAATTCCCACTGTTTAAAAAACATTAAGCCTCATCATCACCCAAGGGAGACCAGCACGTTACAAGGAGCCTCTCACCCTCACCGCACACATGAAGCACAGCAGCTCTCTCTGTGCAGCAGCTCCTTCGTTTTGGAGCTGAGGGAGCACGTGCAGGAGGGTGACTGATGGGCGATGCCAGGTGTGGTGGTTCAGACGCTTTATCTGCGCAACTTCCCTCATCGTTCCCAGAACTGGAGAAATAAGGATCTCCCTCCACAGTGCAGGCCTTGCCGTTGGACTGGGGGACAGCAGGCAAAGGAAGTGTCAGTTCCAGTCTGGTCCGGCTCAGAGACAGCGAAGGTACAGATTCAAAATGTCTGGACGATAGGAGCTGTGGGCGTGTGGTGGTGCCGGTGACAGCCGGTGACAGCAGACGCAGGGCCCGAGGGGCCGCTCTAGCTCCTGTCTTTTTGCTGAGTCAGCACCCGGGGCCAACCCTGCCCGTGGTCCCTACCCCCAGAGCCACCTGACACCCTGGGGCCCGCCGATGCGCACAGCACCCTCCCCGCATGGAAACAGCCATTGTTTAACTGCAGAGAAGAACCTCTGGGGAGAAGCTTTCCCCAGATCTGCCACCAAGTGAAGGAAAATACGAGTATTCTTCACCAGTTCCCGCGAACCAAAAAAGAAGCATTTCCTAACGCCATCCTGCTGCTCTGGTTGATGCTTAGGTCGCCTTGTAGAAAGTCCAGTGCAAACCTCGGAGGACTGCTCCCAGTGTCCTGCCCATTGTCCAGCCACACAAAAGGACATCTCTGGAGTTCAGTGGCACAAAGCCCCAGGGCTGTGGTGCTGCACCCTGGCCCCCGGAGGTCCCAGGAGCTCTGCTGTGCAGGCGGGAAGCCCCAGGCTCGCCCTCAGGGAAAAACTGACTGAAGAGTAAGTGGGAAGAGAAACCTGGTCCCATCTAGCTCTCAGTCACCATGACGGAGACACTTCGGATGGATCTCTGTGCTTGAACACAGAGCAGCTGTTGGAGCAACGAAGCTCAGCTTCCACAGACTCTCAGTGTTGTTAAGCATCAGCCTCATGACCACTCGTGACAATGACGATGATGAGACCGAGTGGTCAGAGGGGAAGCAGCGTCTCTTCCCAGTCACACCCTGCACTCAGACACGGAAAACGACCCGTCACGGCCATCGAAGTGCCCCTCACATGCCCGGCACACAGGAGATGGTCACGGTGGGTTAGTCCATAATTTTTAACGATTCCCACTGCGAGACAACTACAGGCATCTGTCCATTCCACATGCCTGTGTGCGCATTTGCTGAGAAACCCTGTGGGTGTCCCTCCCCGGGCCAGATGCTGTTGTGGGAGCTGGGGCCACTGTGGCACTGAGACGTGGTCCCTGCTGTGGACGCACAAAGGGAACACAGGTGTGTGAGCACACGCAAGCCCAAGTGCCGGGGGAGAAGAGAATGCAGGCAGGATGAGAGCGTGGGGGCACCGGGGGCATTGGGCCCGGGGTCGGGGGAGCCAGCGAACGGCGTCTCCCACCACGTGGGAAGACACACCGCTCCAGGCCCAGTGGGCAGCGTCACAGAAGCTTAACGTGCAGCCTGCTTTTCTTGGAAACTTCCTACAATTTCAAAAGGCCCTCTGATTCACTGCGGGAAAGGATCTACCTTTGTTGGATGAAATTGAGTGACTCGATCAGTACAACTTTTTAAACGTGAGCGTGCATTTCAGACAAGCAGATGCGACACTTGGGGTTTCGGGCGAACAATTTCTGGTGTGCTTCAAGCCAAGCCACGTGATGTCTCCTGACACAAAATGAATCCCCGCAAGGTCGTTGGCAGTCAGCTCGCCTGTGGGTCATGGGGACCCTTCCACCAGTCCTGGTACAGGACAGCCTGCCTGACGTGATTTCAGTTAGTGCTCAGCTCTGGGTTCTGTGCAGGCAAGTGAGACCTGACGCACAGGAAGAGCGGTGTGGGCTGACCCAAACGTCCTCCATGAGACAGAACGTGTCCGAATTCTGGACAACGGAAGGACAGCGGCCAGTTAGCTTTGGGAAGTGCCACTGCCGAGGGCTGTGACCGGGCCACACGGCCAGGCTGGGCTGGGAAGCATGGACGTGCCGTGGAACTTCTTGACCCTGCAGATAAGAACAAGAACCTCTTTGCTAGTTGCCTGTTTGATAAACCTTGCCCTTGACTGACAAGCTCTTGTGTCTCAGGATGATGCTCGTTCTCAGACTAAGCGTGGTCCCCAAACCACGCACAGCCCGGTCGGCGTGAAAATCTGGCTGAAGTGGGTTTTCTTTTAAGATATTTTTATTGATTTTAAATGGCACCCTGATGCCGCAGAAATTCCCAGACCTAATCGCAGGATCCGAAGCAATAAAATACAAGGAAGAAAACGTAGGCACTGAGCTCATGGATCTTGGTCAGAGAGAACATCTCGTGAATTTGACCCCAAAGGCAGGGGAAAAAAAGCAAAAGTAAATGGAAGGGACTACGTCAAACTCAAAAGCTTCCACACGGCAAACGAAACTGACAACAACACAAAAAGGCAGCCAACCCAACGGCACACGCCCCTGGCCAGCTGTGGTCTGTGCTTCCCGAGAAGAAGGGGTGGAGGCGCTTCTTGAGATGCTCTGCATCGCCGAATAGTGTTCCAGTGTCACTCCAGACACTCAGCAAATATTTGCTAAGCCAGTTAAGGAGGAAATGACATCCTCGAGCACGGCCATTGGGCTTCAGAGGACGTGTCCCGCAGAGTGATGCTACCAGACCACGCGAGGCGAGGCGCCTGGGGCGCGACCGCCCTGGGGATGCCAACGCCACCCTCCTCTCCCAGGGCACAGGAGTGTGTAGGATTTCATGACTTTGTTAGGAGTAGGTCATGGGTATGATGTAGCACCATCGAAATGGGGGCCCGGCAGGAGTCCGCACAAGAAGGCTGTCCAGGAGCCGGGGGGCAGCGGAGAGGCAGCCCGGGGGCCCCTGAGGCCCCCCAGCTCCATGCGCACGGAATGCTTCCTTGCACCCAGTTGTCAGCTGCGTGGGAGTCTGAGCAGGGAAAGCCGGTGGGACAATCCTTAGAGAAGGGGGCAGCTGTCACAGGCCCGTACTGTGGGTGCGTGTTCACTGCCGGAGCCGCCGCAGCAAAGCACGTGGACACAACAGGCCTTCGTCCTTCCAGTCTGGGGTCAAGGGCCCTGGGCGAGGCGTCCAAAGGGCCGGTCCCTTCTGGGGGCTCTTTGGGAGGACCTGTTTCATGCCTGTCACCTAGCTCCTTGTGACAGGCAGCAATCCAGCGTTCCTTGGCTTGTAGGTGCGTGGCCCCAACGTCCGTCTCCCTGTGTCTCCTACGGGGACACCAGCCACATGGAAATCAAGTCATCCCAGTGGCCTCATCATAGCCTGATTTGCCTGCAAACCCTGTCCCCACACAGTCCCCCTGACAAGCGCCGGGGCGTCGGAGCACAGCATAACCGTTGCGGGGCGCAGTTCACCCCGCTGCCTGGTGCCAGCCTGTCCCCAGGGTGCTGTGAGGGGCATGGCCACCTGACCGGTCCCCGCTCTCCAGGCCCATGGTTGTGAGAGATTCCCTTCACAGGGTAGCCCGGGATCGCCAGAAACCCTGCCCTGGAATTCTCTCTTCGGAAGGAGCCGGAGGCAAGCTCTTCTCCTTGCTGGGGGGAGGGGGTGCTCCGCTCTGCGCATCAGTCGGGGGCGGCTGCACCAGCAGGCATACCTGTGAAAATCCATCACGCTGCACACAGGTTCGCTGTCTCGCTGCACGTCAATGACACCTGAAAGAGATTTCAGGAGGGGTTCTGGGCCAAGTCCAGCCCCGTTTCCCCGGGTAGGCGCCTGATTGGAGTCGGCAAGTGCCTGGCCTGCCACTGAGCCGCCCCCTCTCCGACTCTACGTGACCGGTGCCAGCGTGCGACAGGGACTTCTCTTGGTTAATTACGCACATGCCCTTGACTTGGTGTTTACCAGCGTGCTCTGCTCCCATCTGTTATTTACGGAGCCACCTTATTAACCCCCTCCGTTCATTAGGTCCTTGCTGTACGAGTCTCCTGCGCCCAGACGCTGTGGTGACTGCTGGGGAAGCGAGACCGCCTCCGACCAGGCCCTGCCATGACCTAACGTGTGCAGGCCCAGGGGCGGGCGAGGGGCCTGCAGACAGGCCCGGTGCCTCCTAGCCCTGTGCACGGTGTCACACAGACACAGCACCACACGCTGAGGGGCCACCAGGAGGGCGTCACCATCAGGCAGAACCCTGACAATTGCAGCACAGGGGGTGACGTGTGAGGGGGGGACAGAGACGCAGGATGTCATGGATAGCTGCAGAGGTCAGGCCCATGGACCAAAGACAGAGGGGTGACGATGTGACAAGGAGATACATGTACAACACATGCATGTACACACACGCTCATCCATACATGTACACCCATTGTGTGTTAACATGCACATGGAGAGGCACACACATGCATGTGCATACACATGCATGCATGCTTGTGCACATGTGTAGACCATAACACATTCCTGTGTGCACATATGCATGCATGCACACGTGTGTGCTCTGGTAGCAGCCCCTCCCCTCAGGCTTCCCGAGGGCGTGGGCTCCATCGCTTGAGGAGGGGACAACAAGGGCAGAGAAGGAGACCACACCGAGCACTTTCCGAGCAGGGCAGGCGAAGGGCCAGGGAGGAGCAGGGGACTCCGAGGAGGGTGGGGTTTGGCGGAAAGGCAGCTGCTGGGGGACAGAGAGGGGCTGTGGGGTGGGGCACTTGGGGACATCCTGCACCGGACTTGTGCTCTCCATCGCCCCCTCCAGGCAGCGGGGGAAGGTTTCCGTCCTCGCCAGCTCCCCAGGGCACTGCCTGGCTGAGCTCGGCCCTATAATAGGTGAGTTTTCTGTCTCGTGCTTCTCAGGAGCCGGCTCCCGTCCACTCTCTCTGCCCTGCAGGACAGGTCTGTGAGGCCGGCACGGTACACGCACCTGTGCGGAGGCCAAAACCGAGGCCCGGAGACACTGACACGCCCAAGGGCCACCGGCTCGCACGACGCCGCGGCCCCAGTGCTCTGGCCACTATTTCATGCTGCCTGTCCAATCGCGAGCCTGGCTGAGGGGTCTCACACCTGCAGCCACACCCGGGGTTGGTGTCGCTGTGGGGACGGCCCGGCGAAAGCGCTGGACCTGCCCGCAGAGAGTCTGCAGGTGTCAGGCCCACAGGACCACGCCTGCCCTGTGCCGCCACAGGAGCGAGGGGCGCCTGCTCCCGGACCCCGGGGCAGCGCGCGAGGACCCCTCCGTGCGGCAGGCGCGGTGCTGTGCTGCCTGTGAGACGCCGTCGCTGCCGGGGAGCCACGCCACCTGCCAGGAGTCGGACCCACGCCTGCCACCTGAGTGCCCGCGTCAGCCCCCACGCCTCTGTCGCACAGCTCCATCCTGCTGACCCTCCGCCACCTGTGGGCCCCAAGCCGCCCACAGGAGACTGTCCTGGGACTGCACCGAGTGGACCTGTGACTACCCCAGGGCCCCAGACTTCCCAGCACTGTCCCCACTCAGGAGAACTCTGTTCAGCACCCCCGCCCTCGCTGCCCCTTCTCCCCCGTCCTGCCGTGGCGCGTGGTGAAGTGAGTTAACCCAGAGGTGACAGGAAGGGGTCTCCCCCGCGGTCTGGGCGGGCGTGAGGGGACAGGGAGCCCAGCTGTGCACCCGGAAGCGGCCGGGAGACCATGGAGAGGCTCCGGGACCCGCTCCCAGGACAGCGGAAGCCTGTGCCCGCGAGGTCATCGAAGGACTCCTGCCTCTTCCTCTTTTGTTCTCCGGCATGGAGGCTACAGAGAGTGGGCGGTGGCAGGGGCCCAGGGTGCCTCGCCGTCGCCACGGAAACGGCAGCTGACTCCCAGCCCTGCCGACCTGCCTGCCCCCCCGGGGACGCCCAGCCCCGAAGGGGCGCCTGTGGAGACCCATGGGAAGAGCTTTGCCAGGCAGAGGCTGCCCGTGGCTGCCACCTCCGCCCTCCGGGGACTCGGCGGAATCTGCAGAAACGCTGAGTCAGGCGTTTCCTGCCTGAGTGGAGAGCAAGCCTGCTGTCTCCCTCTCTTCTCCTGGTGACATCTTCAGAGCACCGAGGGCAAGCGCCTCCCGCCCAGGGGCGGCGGGGCCCCTTCCGTGGCAGGCGGGCCAGGCAGGTCAGGGGGCCCTGCCGCGTCAGCAGCCCCTGGGACCTGACGCCAGGTTGCTTTCCTGACTCAACCTTCACCCTGGCCCTCGTGAGAAATGCAGACTCCAGGAGTCAGAAACAGCCCCCTGGTAGGCACAGCGCCCTGGGCTCACTGTGCGGGGGTCGCGGCGGGTGCTCCACGTGCGGCGGTGGCACAGCCGATCTTCCCAGAGGAGCAGGGGGTCCCGCTCTGAGCCAGGGGCAGGGGGTCAAGGGCAGGGCGGGGCCCGGGGGCCGAGCTCCCTGGAGAAAGCTGCTGTCCCCGTGTCCACGGCTCCCCCGTGGCACCAGAAAACCCCTCCCCCGGAACCACAGGGCTGGAAAGGAAGGGGTGTTTCTCTTCACTGCAATGGCTGCCACCCATGGTCTCGGCCAGAGAATCCCCGTTCTGTGGAATTTTACACTCGACCCCCACAGGCGTGGGAGCAGATGGGAGCAGGCGTCCCCTCGAGGTGGGCAAGGCGGCGGGCAAGGCAGGGGCGTGTGGAGCCTCTTGTCCAGAGCCTTGTGTGTTTGCAGGATGAAATGGCCAGCGCCCCTCAACCTCCTGCTGTTCAAAGAAACCTCTACTCTGCGTCTACACAGTGGTCGTGTGTTTTAGGCAAAAACACCATCGGAGATGAGGAGCTCACTACCAGCCAGGCTATGCCCTTCTAAGTCCAGATCAGGTTCTGAGGGTGCAACCGGAGGGCGGGGCTGCAACCGGAGGGCGGGGCTTCCCGTCTGCGAATCTTAATCTTTAGCCCTGACAGCGCCGACCTCGTGGGTCCCAAGGGACCTAAATGGGACGGCGAGTGGAAAGGCACCCCCATGACCTGGCACCCGAAGAGCACGCGGGGAGGACACTGCCAGCATCATAAGCTGCTGCTCTCCTCCGTGTTGCACTGAGCACCGCACTGCCGGCCCGCCCCATCCCGGCTGCGCCGCCAGGAGCCACCAGCGCTGACAGGCGGGGGTCCTCAGGCTCAGAGAATGCCGAAGCCCGCCGCCAAGACCCCTTCACGCTCCGACAGCAGACGTGAGCCTGCCCGGCTCCCTGCCCCATTCCGCTGGTCCTGCACCCTCGGGACTGTCACTGTCCTCACCCGGCCGCCCCGGGCCACTCCTCAGTGGGTGCCTGCTCCGGCTGTCCCCGCTGCAGGAACCGTCACGTCCCATGGCTGCTCTCCCTGTGCCATGCCTTCTCAGGAGGCCCGAGTGCCCCCGGCTTCTGCATTTCCCACTGAGTGTCACAACGAGTCCCCTGCAAAGCCTCCCACAAGGAAAGGGCCTCCCTGTGGTGGAACCGAATGGGCGATTTTCAGTTGTATTTTACTGAGTCTTTTAGCAAAATGAGAATATTGATTACTCGCTTGTTTGTTCAATCTCTTCTCCAGGGTTCCAGGTTCCAGATGCTGGGTCGTCGTCCCCTTGGCCGGCGTAGCGATGTGCGGGGGGTGGGGGGACCGCTGTCACAAATGCCGGAGACACAGAGCTGAAGGAACAGAGGCTGGAGTCCGAGGCCATGGGGCCAGAGGGTGGCTCCCTCTGAGGCCTGTCCGCTCGGTGTGCGGCCAGCTGCCGGGGCCCTGTGTCCGCGCAGAGCCTTCCTCCGGTGGGCGTCTCCGGCGCTCCTCGGTCTGCGTACGCTCCTTCTCTCGTAGGACACCAGTCCCATCGGCTTGGAGCCCACCGAACAGCCTCACCATAACTCGGCTGCCCCAATCGATGACCGGTCGCTGAACGCAGCCACACGCTGGGGGCCGGGCCTCAACACACACGTGTGAGGAACTCAGCTCTGCCCCCCACGCTCATCCTTCTGTACATACGAGCCTCTGCCCCCTGCCGCTGGCCCCCAGGGCCCTGTCCTGGACTCTGCCGCAGGTGGTTCTGTCCCCCTCCATGGCCTTGGCCACCCTGGGTTCAAGCACACGCTGGGTGCGGCTCCCGGGTCCCCCACGGCACCTTAAATCAATGCTGCTGACCCGAAAGCGAACATGTCCCCCCAAGATTGCCATCCGTCCTTCACTTTGCATCACAGCGGATTCACACAGGTGTCGACCCACCGTCTGTCCACCACCCAAAGCCCTGGCCACGCTCGGCGTCGGTGTCTGAACGCCCGTCGCACTCCAGGCCCAATGCAGAGGGACAGCATCGGGCGCACACGGAAAACCGCACCTGCGAGGAGTGTCGGGGAGGACAGAGGCCCTGCAGGGCAGTGCGGCCCGGTCACGCCGGATGGGGGGGCGGGTGGAGAGCGTGGTGTGAACTTTATCGCCCAGCGCCAGCGTGAGGGAGGGCCTGGAAGAAGAACCAGGTGCAGTCGAACAGGCCCAGAGGGAAGGACGACGCTGTCCGCCGGACGGAGGAGAGCAGATGCGGCCTCCAGGGTGGGGCTGCAGGGCTGGCGGGGGGGGGCACGTGGGCATCGAGGCACTCAGGGACGGCAGCATCTGTCCTCGTGAAAAGCAGTGGGAGCCCACGGAAGGGCTTTACGGCGTGTGTGGCCACGTTCGGTTCTCCTGTTGCACGATAGACACCGTGCCTGTGTGCAGTGCACACGCCGGAGAGAGGGCTGCGCAGGAGAGGACCGGCCAAACCCCCACGTGGTCGCCACCCCCGGTCCTGGTGGGCAGTGGGTGGCCTCGGCCCGAGGAGCATGGGGCAGGTGCTCGGGAGCCATGTGTTGGTGACAGACTACATCTGGGAAGGCAGAGACAGGGTCCCCACAGGTCTCGGATTCTGGCAGGACACTTGGGTGGCTCCCTGCAGGGAGCAGACAACCCCAAAAGCGGTTTGTGTGGGAAGTGTCCAGCGGGCACTGCAGATGCCCTGGGGCCGCCAGGCGGAGTCTCAGCCCTGGCCAGGTCTGGCTCGGAGACCTGCATCCTGAGAAGTGCTGCCTTCAGCGGTGTGTGAGTGTGCGGTCCAGGGGCGGGCACACAGGCAGGCGAGGTGCGGGTGCAGGGTGCGTGGTGACTTAGAAGCAGGACCGAGGAACTGGGGGAAAGCTGGGTCCCGGGAGCAAGTCCCGGGCATATGTCAGATGGAGATGTGGGAGCCCGCCACGCCCCCTACCCCTTCAGGAGCTAAATCCCGTCACCCCTCCTGCTGGGAGTGCAGGTGGTGGCCAGGTCTCGCCCAGCCCCCCCTCCCCAGGCAGCACCCTGGCCAAGGACTGTCTAGTCCAAACTCAGCCCTCCTGCGGGGCATCCCCACCGACACCTGGCCACCGAAGAGCCGCGATTGCCCGGGCCTCACCCCAGCAAGGATACTCAAAGGCCCCCTCAGCTCCAGCGCTCCTGGGGTCGGCTGCTGGGCTCCGTGGCAGCTGCAGGGCAGCCAGCCTCTCCCATCTCTGCACCTCGGCCCCGGGCAGCCTGACAGGGACACTGTGGCCCTCGCTCCCCTTGACCCCTAGCGCGGCCCTCACCCCTCAAGGCCGCTGACCCAGAGGAGGGCTCAGGGGGACGCCTTTCCCGTGGCTCCCCCAGCCCTTCGGTGTCCCCGTCACAGCCGTCACCCCTCATCGGACACTCACGGCTGCACCTCGGCCACCACACAGCACCTGCTCGTTGAAACACAAGCAGGCACGGCGGTGGGTGCGCAGACTCCCTTCACATGCTCAGCGGCGTCACCGACCAGCGTGCCCGGCAACCGCACCATGTCCTCGGTTCCTGGCATTGTTTTGTGTCAGAACAAGCAGGTCTGAGCCTCCTCGGCTGAAAAAAAATGCTGTGCCAGTGATTTTTTTTGAGCATGCCAACACAAAATGGAAAATTATGACCCGCATGGCAGACTCCGAGCTTCACCACGTGAGAGGCCTTTACGGAAATGGTCCTCGAGCGAACGACGGAGCGATGAGGAAGCGGTCAGGAGGCGGTGGGGCTGCTCTGGTCACACGGAGGGCTCCACGGACATCTCTCTGTCTGGGAGCACCGACCACCCGTTACACACAGTAAAGTGAGCCGAGCGGAGCTCTGTACCCGGAAGTTTTTATGTGATTGACAACTCGAAGAAGAGAAAAGGCTACAGCCAACGTCAGGGCAGATTGTGGGCACTGCTCTCTCCAGGGAAGTTCCGTCCTTGCTGAACAGAGCCTACGTGTATTATCCCCGTTTTTTCACATTGTCTGTCTACTCAACTAAAACTGAATTTCGGAGGGCCCAGGTCATCCCTGCCTTGTGCATGTCATGTCCTGCAGTCCCTGGTGTGGAACTTGGCATATGTAGGTTCTCCATGAACATGGTGTGGGGGGTGGATTAATGATGACTGGATGATGAATGCGTGGGTGGGTGGATTGGTGGAT
>PVKU01015099.1:0-19674 GCA_004027475.1 Anoura caudifer | reverse complement strand
AAGGGGAAAAACCCAAAACACTCAAAATCATGGAGATTGAATAGCATGCTATTAAACAATGAATGGGTCAGAATGAAATTAGGGAAAAAATCAAAAAGTTTCTAGAAACAAATAAAAATGAACTCACAACAACCCTAAACTTATGGAACACAGCAAAGGCAGTCCTCAGAGGGAAGTTCATAGTGGTACAGGCCCACCTAAAAAAGATAGAAACATTTCAAACAAACAACCTAACCCTACGCCTACAAGAACTCGAGGAAGAACAACAAAGAAAGCCCAGAGGAAGTAGAAGGAAGGAAATAACCAAGATCAGAGCAGAATTAAATGACATAGAGACTAAAAGCACAATTCTAAGGATCAGTGAATCCAGGAGCTGGTTCTTTGAAAAGATAAACAAAATTGACAAGCCTTTAAGCAGGCTCATCAAGAAAAAGGAGAGAGGACCCAAATAAACACAATCAGAAATGAAAGAGGAGAGATTACAACTGACACCACAGAAATACAAAGGATTCTAAGAAATTACTATGAAGAACTATATGCCAAGAAATTTGAAAACTTAGGTGAAATGGACAAGTTTCTAGAAAAATATAATCTCCCAAGACTCAATGAAGAAGAAGCAGAAAGCCTGAACTGACCAATAACAGCAGATGAAATAGAAGCAGTAATCAAAAAACTCCCGACACACAAAAGCCCAGGACCAGATGGTTTCACAGGAGAATTTTACAAAGCATTTAAGGAAGAGCTAGCCCCTATCCTTCACAAACTTTTTGAAAAAATCCAAAATGATGGAAGTCTACCAAACTCTTTTTATGAAGCCAGCATCATTCTAATCCCCAAACCAGATAAAGACATAACAAGGAAAGAAAACTTCAGGCCCATATCGCTGATGAACATAGATGCTAAAATCCTCAACAAGATATTGGCAAACTGCATCCAACAATACATTAAAAAGATCATACATCATGACCAAGTGGGATTCATCCCAGGGATGCAAGGTTGGTTCAACATATGCAAATCAGTAAATGTAATACATCACATAAACAAAAGCAAAGACAAAACTCACATGATCATATCAATAGATGCAGAAAAAGCATTTGATAAGGTACAGCACTGATTTATGATAAAAACACTTAGCAAAGTGGGAATTGAGAGAGCATTCCGCAACATAATCAAGGCCATATATGAGAGATCTACAGCCATCATCATACTCAACTGGCAAAAACTAAAATCTTTTCCACTAAGATCAGGAACAAGACAAGGTTGTTCACTTTCACCACTTCTATTCAATATAGTCTTGGAAGTATTGGCCACAGCGATTAGACAAGAAAAGGAAATAAAAGGCATCCAAATTGGAAAGAAGGAAACAAAACTATCATTATTTGCAGATGACATGATAGTGTACATAGAAAATCCTATAGACTCGGCCAAAAAGCTGCTCGACCTAGTAAATGAATTTGGCCAAACAGCAGGATACAAAGTCAATATCCAAAAATCAAAGGCATTTTTGTGTACCAACAATGAAACAGCAGAGGCAGAAATCAAGAAAAAAATCCCATTTGATATAGCAAAAAGAAAAATAAAATACCTAGGAATAACCTAACCAAAGAGGTAAAAGACCTGTATGCAGAAAACTACACAACACTGAAGAAAGAAATCAAGGAAGACACAAACAAATGGAAACATATGCCGTGTTCATGGATTAGAAGAATCAACATCATCAAAATGTCCATACTACTCAAAGCAATTTACAGATTCAATGCAATACCTATTAAAGTACCAATGGCATATTTCACAAACATAGAACAAACAATTCAAAAATTTATATGGAGCCATAAATAACCTTGAATAGCTGCAGCAATTTTGAGAAAGAAGAGCCAAGTAGGAAGGATTACAATACCTGACACCAAACTGTATTACAAGGCCACTGTAATAAAACAGCCTGGTACTAGCATAAAAACAGGCACATGGACCAGTGGAATAGAACAGAGAGCCCAGAAATAAACCCAAATCTCTACAGTCAATTAATACTCAACAAAGGGGGCAGCAACATAAAATGGAGTAAAAATAGCCTCTTCGATAAGTGGTGTTGGGAGAACTGGACAGCTACATGCAAAAAAATGAAACTTGAACACCAACTTACACCATACACAAAAATAAATTCAAGGTGGATAAAAGATTTAAATATAAGCTGTGACACCATTAAAGTCCTACAGGAGAACATAGGAAGGAAAATCTCAGACATTTCATGCAGCAACATTTTTACTGATATGTCTCCTAAAGCAAGGGACATGAAAAAAAGAATAAACAAATGGGATCTCATGAAAATAAAAAGCTTCTGCATGGCTAAAGAAAACAGTATTAAAATAAAAAGAGAACCAACCATATGGGAAAACGTATTTGCCAATGATACCTCAGACAAGGGTTTAATCTCCAAAATATATAAAGAACTTACACGACTCCACTCTAAGACAGGCAACCCAATTAAAAAATGGGCAAAGGACTTGAACAGATATTTCTCCAAGGAGGACATATAGAGGATCCAGAGACACATGAAAAGATGCTTGATATCGCTAGCTATCAGAGAGATGCAAATTAAAACCACAATGAGATACCACTTCATACCAGTCAAAATGGCCATCATAAACAAAGCAACAAACAACAAGTGTTGGAGAGGTTGTGGAGAAAAGGGGACCCTAGTGCACTGTTGGTGGGATTGCAGACTGGTACAACCAATATGGAAAGCAGTATGGAAATTTCTAAGAAAACTAAAAATGGATCTACCTTTTTACCCAGCAATCCCACTGCTAGGATTATATCCTAAGAACCCTGAAACACCAATCCAAAAGAACCTATGCACCCCAATGTTCATAGCAGCACAATATACAATAGCCAAGTGTTGGAAGCAACCTAGGTGCCCATCAGCAAATGAATGGATCCAGAAACTATGGTACATTTACACAATGGAATTCTATGCAGCAGAAAGAAAGAAGGAGCTCCTACCCTTCATGACAGCATGGATGGAACTGGAGAGCATTATGCTAATTGAAATAAGGCAGGCAGTGAAAGACAAATACCATATGATCTCACCTTTAACAGGAACCTGATCAACAAAACAAACAAACAAGCAAAATGTAACCAAAGACACTGAACTTGAGAACAGGCTGACAGTCACCAGAGGGGAGAGGTGAAGGAATTCCAGGGGAAAAGGGAAGGATTTAGAGCAACAAGTAAGAAAGACACATGGACAAAAACCAGGGGAGTGGAAATGGGAGGGAGGTGGGGAGGGCTGGGGTGGTGGGCTGGGATGGGAGTAAAAGACAGAAAACTCTACAAGAACAACAATTAAAATAAATTTTAAAAAACCCAACAAAATAAAAAAAAAGAATTTACACAAGGAAGGTAGGTTCTCATTGCTAGTAAGTGACAGATCAGCATTTAACTTCTGATCTGTCTGACCCCCATATCATGCTGCCTTGGAGGCTAAATCTGCAAATCCAAGTTTCAAAGGGTCCCCGCAACTCTGTCTCAGTTCCATAACTATCTGCTGCATTGTCACATTGCTACTTCTTCCTCAAGTGACCAGGTTGCTCATGTAGACCTGCTATGGCCCCAGGAAGAGTCTTCCACTCACAGCTCTCCTCCCCATCACAGCAATGCTACTACTAGTAACAGTACTACTAGCATCAGTAGCACCACTAATGCTGCTACTACTACTGAAGCTGCACCCCTCCACCTTGGCTAACACTGATGAGTACTTTCTCTGGGTCATCTGAGCTCTCTACAGACACAAATACATTACCTTCTGGGGTGGGGAGGGGTAAGGTATTTAGAAAAGTATTTCAGCTTAAACCATTGATGGGTTGAATTCTTCCTTTTCTTGTAAGTGTTTGACTTCACATAGCCAAAAACTGTCATTAACTCTTTCTGGTTCTGTCAGACCTGTCATCTCAAAGTTTTGTTGCAGCTTTCTTTTGTATCAGTATATTTTCCTTAAGCCTGGGGAAACCACAGGTCCCACTGAACACAGGATGGTCTGCTTTGCACCTATTGTATTTACATGGTCGTGAACAGTTTCCTCTTTCATTTCCAAAGTGTTTGCTTATCCTACTTAAACCTCCTATTGCAGCTGAGGAGAAACGGCAAATGTTTTGCAAGACTGTAGGGCTCACTGCAGGCTGTAACTCTACACTTCTCTCAGAAAGCTTCACCCTGCAGGCATCTTTGCAAACACAGTGTAGGTCCCACCTGCTTTCTTCTCCTGGGGGTGGGGTGAAGGGAGCTTTGTTCATGTGAATGATTCTGGGTGTGGATGCACAGTGCCTCTCTCCATGCACACCTAGTGGTCTTGCCATTCCAGGAGTGGACTTCATCCTTCTCTTTGCAGGATGAAGAAGAAAATAATGTGATTCGCAATCTATATTAAGAAAAACAAAGAAACATGAGGTCAGAGAATGTTCATGTTCCACATAAAGAGGAATTTCCCTGCCTAAGGAAAGCCTCCCTTAGACCTTAGATGTTTAGAAAGCATCCATCATCCACAGCAGTGTGCAGGCTCAGTCTGAGAGGTGATGGTGTTAAAGAACCTGATTTGGAAACTGAAACTAGGTCAAACATTAATAAGTTTTTATTTTTTAACTTCCATGTGCAATTAGAAAAATGTGATGCTACTGTGGCAATTAAAGAGCAACTACTCCTGATTAGAGGCTTCCTGGAAAGCAAGAGATAGTCTGATTGAATGAGGAAGCAAAGGTGAGGATATTTAGAAGGAAAAAAAAACCCTCTTGCCTGGAGGTAATCTAAATTGCTACCAGTGTTGGTGTGCCTGTCAAATGAATAGGTATACTCTGCAACACTTGCACAATGGGGCTTTGCACGATACCCACACTATTTTGAGCAGTCACACACGACCACATAATGGATAGCAGAAACCATGTGTGACTCCTGCCTGCACTCCCCTCTCCCTGCCAAACCCCGTGCACAGTGCTAACACAAGGGTGGCAGTCCACGAAAGAGTCCAAGTGTGATAGCTGACCTGGCACATGGCAAATCAGCGATACCATTCCTGTCTCATCCCTAGCCTGTCATTTGACTGTGCACACTGGTCACCTGATGGTCAGTGGCAGACTGCTTTGGTTGACCTTGCTTTGGGGTAAGGTCACCCATCATAACATTTTGACCTGGTCCAAGAGCATGTCAGGTGGCTTATTGATCTCCGAGCTTACACCTTCCTACCAGGAAAGAAATGGCACTGATGCTCTGGAAATGCCGTTCAGATCTGATTACAATTTGTCAGCTTGAGATTTTTCAAAAAGTGCACATTCTAGAGAGGAAGATCTGTCGGTATGACCAAATAATGGGCAGATAAGGATACAGGGGACTTCTGGGCATGGTTTTGGCTTGTAGCCTTTGGGGAAGCAAGGGAGGCTCTGGGTCTCCTGGGAGATGAGGGCTCCAAGGAGGAGTGCTCTCAGCCCCTGTGGTTGGAACCCTGTTAATAAAAACCTTTTTCCTTCAACACTAATTGTTGGGCCATGTGTCAAGACACCAGGTGGCAGAGCCGCTATTTGCTCGGTAATGTTATGTCTCTCATGTTGAGCTTTGAATTGGGAGGCCTCCCTGAGCAGGACTCTCCACACCCAGCTGGCAACCAGGGCTGGAACATCTACCTTCCCGACAGTTTGGTCCAGGACCTCCAGGGGCTACATCGGATTCCTAGGGCCTTCCCCAGATTTCCACAATGGAAACCTTCCTCGTGGAACCCAGAGGATTTGCTGATATTTAACAAGCTCCTGGGTAACAAGATAACCGAGTATGGTACCTGGCTTGATTCCTCACATTACAAGGGAAGGGGGAGCATCAGCAGAGTGCTGAGAATTGGCATCCAGGCTCTTCCTTCTGGAAAGCAGACACTGGCTCAGGTACCTTCTCCCTCTCTTTGGAGCTCCCAGGCATCTATACTTTTGGGGTACTTACCCTATACCACCTTGTTGCTGCCACACTTTCTCAGGTATGTGCAGAGGGGGAAGGTGGCTAAAGTGGGTGCTACTATCAGACAGATTTGGGCTCCACATCTACCTTTGAATTCAACAGCTCTGTGAACTAGCAAATCATTTCACTCTGAGTTTCAGTTTCTTACTAAAAATAGGGATAATAATATATTCTCAAAGAATTTTATTAGGATTAAATGAAATAATCCTTACCCAGTGCCTGATACAAAGCCAACCTCTGATGCATGTCAGTTGATGTTATTTGTTAACACACCATGGCCTCCCAGAGGTCAGATGACATGGTTTTTGTTGCTCTTGCTGGACCTGGCCCTCAGTTAATATTTACGGATTTGAAGAAGACAGATGATAAATCTGTTGGTGCTAAATGAAGACGTGAGATGTCTACAGATAGGAAGCCCATAAATAAACTAGCCGTAAGAAAGAAATTTGGGTGGAGCTGCCCTTCTCCATTTCCACTCACATCTTCCCCTTTCTCTTTTCTTGCATTCCTGTGTGTGTGTGTGTGTGTGTGTGAGATTTCTTTTTCCTTTAAGGTTAGCTTTCATTTTATGTAGTTAGAATAACAATAAAAACTAATGATTACTGAGTGTTAGCCATGTGTCAGGCCTTGTCCTCAGCTCTTCATTTGAATTATCTCAACAAATCCTAGGAAGCACTAACATGATCCCACATTTTTAGGTGAGTAACTTAAAAATGTAGAGGTTTGGGGACTTGCTTCAAGTCACACAACTTGAACTTGGTGGTACCAGGAAAGGAACCAGGCAGACTTTGTGTTCCAAGTGCCTAAAGACTGTGCATGCGTACGCACTTGCAGCACATGTACACATACAGTGTGATGTGTACATATATACAGATCACACATAGTATGCTGTGGTGGTGTGTACAAAGTACATATGATGGTGAGGTGGGGGGGAGTGCATGTAGGTATGTGTAGGGAAGGTCCGTGGGGAGAGTGTGGGTGGCTTACCAACTCCCTGCAGAAGTTCTGGTTTGGAAGTCCATAGATGATGCATGCAGGCAGCTGTTGAAGTAAGCCAGGAAGTAGTTCTTGACAAAGAGCCCTTCTGGCACCTGAGGAGCTATTTCTTTTGGGCTGATGGCCATAGCAAGGCTGATGCCTTTCAGTGGGGCCCAGAAGATGGTGAAGATCACAAACACCAGGAACATGGTTAGAAAGATCTGGATATGCTGGGCCTCAGCTTCAGCCTGCTCTCAGACTTAGCCTTCCTGCCAGCCTGGAGCATCAGCACCCAGATGCATAGGAGCTGAGGCTGGTACAGAGGGCAAGCCATCTACACTCTCTCCCCCTGACCTTCCCTACACATACATACAAGCACATGCCCCCACACACACCAGCACATGTACACTGTACATGCCACCACATCACACAATGTGTGGTCTGTATATGTGTATACATCATACTGTACATGTACACATACCACAAGTGCACTACACATGCACACTCTTGCTTGAGGCCTGAATGCAGCCACATTGGCACATGGGCAGACATGTGGCATGGTGGCTCAGAGTCCAGTCCTGTGGAATGGGGGCCATGATGCTGTGGGTGCTCCCATCTCACAGCCTCTGCAGGCCTCCCAGCTTTGCCTGCATATTCCCCAGCTTCCTGAATGGTCTGTCTCCTCTGAACAGAACATTCTCCAGGATCACCAAGCTCAGCCCTCCAGGAAGAGCCTCAGAAAACCACACAATGATCGATTAATATGCTTTAGGCATGTTCTGGGCTAGCATCCTAGGGAGGAGATAGAACATAATCCAAGGTATCTACATTCTAAAACCAACACTGACTCATGAATAAAGCACCAAAAACCTGAAAGTTTGGGCAACATGAAGTTCAAGTCATGAGCAGCCCCATTGCTAATGCCATTTGTTTTATTCACCAGGTGCTATACTTTCTGAGCTCCTACTGTGTGTCCAAAAGATAACCTTCCCACCAGAAGAGGCCCTCAAGGACACAGTGGGTGCTGAACATGGTGCTTCAAGGCTGCTGGCCACTTGCCACACAGTAAATGCCAGCTGGCAGCCTTAGAGTGGCTGACACAGAGGGCAGATGGAATGGATTCACAGGAGGGACTCTCCAAAGAGGCATGGATGCTGATAATCCACTGCCACCATGCATCTGTTCTGCATGCCAGAGGCTGACGTGACCAGCCCAGGCATCCAAGGGTCAGGCATATGGATAGAGCCCCTAAGGCACAGTAATCAGAGAGGCCAGGCTGTAGTCCGGCTTCAAGAGAGTTCAGGTAAAGGGAGGCTCAGAGCCACACAGCTGCGAGTTCCCCTGAGTCAGACCTTTAGGTGAGGTAGACTCCAGACTTGCAGTTATAACTTCACAATGTAGAGAAAGAGCTGTCTTCAGCCCTCCCCTGGCCTGACACACATTCTCACCCCACCTCAAGAGAGCCTCTGTGGGATGTCCTCCTTGTCCTTGGGAACTGGAAGACCCACAGGCAGCCTTCCTGAAGTGTCTATTTTGGCCTCAGAGGTTTGGGGTCAGCCCCACTCAGAACCAACAGAGTAGAAGTTTGTTAGCTCCCTGGAAGTTCTCAGGACCTAACTATTGCTAAGTCCAGAGCTAAGTTAGGGCCAAAGGAGACAGGAGGTAACTGAATCGAAAGAGATCATTTGGACAATTAGAGGGTTTGTAGGGTGAGCTTCCCTGTCTCTCCAGACATTTAAACAGAGGTTGAGGGTAAAGGATACTCTGGCCTCAGACTGACCTGCTGGATTCCTTCCAGTCAACTCTTTTGGGGAATCTATTTATTTAATGGGTTAAAGCCCCCTCATGTTCTTCCTGGTTGGTACTGCAAGGCAAGAAATGCACATCTGAGGAATTGCTTGAGGTATAGAGGGGTCTCCTGCTTCTCCACTTAATTCCCAGCTTTGTTCGCTGTCTCCACTGGTAGCTTTCTGTCTCTGACTCCCCTACTCAGACCTCACTTGGTCCCCAAAGAATGAAGGACTTGCTCTCTCAAAGTTCTTATTTTCAGCTGAATTTTAAATGTGCTTTTGACATTTGAAGGTGGCGCTGGGAGTTGGAGTGACCGGGGGTAACCTCAGTTCAGCCATTTTCTGGCCCTGTGAACTTGATCAGGCAAGTTATTGAACTTCTTTCTCAGTGATGATTCCTTCCCTCCTTGTCTTTTGAAAGCCTCCCTTTTCTCCTCACACACATTCCACATGGCTAGTTCTATGAGGAAAACCACTTCCTTCCAACAAAGGAATGTTGGTGTCTGCCAGGCCTGCTAAGCTGCAAACAAGCTTTTGGCACTTGCAAGTACATGGGGAGGAAGTCAAGAGCTGCCGGAGCCTGTGGCAGCTTGTCCAGCTGTTTCCCCAGCAAAGCCAGTCAAGCTCTGTCATTTTAATGTGGCTCATCCCCTGATAATGCCCCAGAGGCTGGCAAACAGCTGGTAAATAGTGGGAGAACACATTCAACTCCACGTGGAAAGTGATTCAATTAATCTTCCCTATTACTCTGGCTGTTCTTGAAAGGGTGAAATCAACCCGTTCCAGCTGTAAAGTCATACAGTCTTCTGGCTTTCTTGACACCAGTCAAAATTAGGTAGATAAAACTCTCATTTTTCTCCCATCTGTAAGAAGCCAGGTGCTATTTGGATGACAGTCAAGGAAAGATCCAGTTGTCTATCGACTTCTTCCCCAGACAGGTGAGAAATCAACCAGGATGCACACAGCACTGCTCATCACCTCATGCACAGGCTTCTAATGAATATTCATATCAGGACTCCTGGTGTACCTTATCTCCACCTTCCTCCATCAGGCAGCGTATGTTAGTAGAGACAGACAACAGAGTTTTGGTCACTAAATGCAATTCTCTTCCATGTTCATACACAAATCACAGGCCTTCACATGCCAGCCATTACAATCCCCTCCCTCCCTCCCTCCTTGCCTCTTCTGTCCTTCTTTCTGGGAAATCTATTTCCTAATGAGAACCTGGTAATCTGGGAAAGAGCCAACAAGTGTGGAGCTACCTAGTCTTCATCCGATAGTAGAATTCTGGATGACAGAGCTACCTCTAATCCCTTGCTCTCTTCCCTGTGGCTACACTGTATGCCCGTGAGAAGTTTGCTGAATTTAAACTGTCCCCCATCACTGAGCTAAAATTGGCAATGTACAAATACACAGTCATTGAGTAATTTACTCAACAAATATTGCTAAGTATCTACTAGGTACTGGGGATCTGCCTATGCAAGGGCTCAGAGAGAGGGGTAAACTAGACAAAATACCCCATCCCCTTACAAAGTTCAGGATCCCACAGAGGACACACTTAAATAAAAACATGGTGAAGTGAGGATTTCAATAGCAAAGTCAACAGATGGTCTATTATTTCTAACAGGATTAAACTTCCTGCACCTTGAGGGTTTTTTTCTATCTTCTATCTATTCAAGCACATAATGCATTTGTTGAGTCCCTACCCTGCTTGGGAAAGGCAGTGATGGATGAAAGACATGGACACTGCCACTGAGATGACACATGCTGCTGAGGAGGAGCAGACACAGCAACAGTGGCCCATCAGTGCAGTGAGAGCTGGGAGAAAAGCATGAGATGGCAGGAACAGTGGCGTGGGGCTGGGGACAGTGTTGGAGGACAGGACTGCTTGGGCAAGACAATTCAAGAAACTGGACAAAATCACCAAGACCCTGCAAGAGGCTGCCTTCATCCCAGAAATAGGATCTCTCAAATAGGATCTTGTTTGGGAGAAGGCATAAGGAATTATAATAATCTCCAAATGAATGTGAGATATTTTTATTATTTTCTAGGGATAGGCATTTGAAATCATTGGGAACAGATCATTTATTAAAAACTTGATTTCCTTACAAATACTAAAACAAATCTTTTATATTAATGCAATCTCCTAATTCAGTTCCCAAATTCTTTGACAGCAAGGATTGTTTTCCTCTAAAATCACATTATTTATGAAAATCCTAGACTTCTGGTCAAGATGGCAGCATAGATAAACATGGCTCACCTCCTCACACAACTACATCAAAATTAGAACTAAATTATAAAACAACCATTACTTAGAACCACCAGAACTTGAGTTGAATGGAAGTCTGACAAAAATGGAATTAAAGAAACCACATCCATATAGACTGGTAGGAGGGGTGGAGACACAGACACACCCATGTATCCTGGGTGAAAATTAGGGAGGGATATCTCAGGATCAAGGAGTTCCAGCCCCACAACAGGTGCCCCAGCCCAGGGTTCCAGTACCAGGAAGATAAGTCCCTGTAACTTCTGACTGCAAAAACCAGTAGGGACTGAGTCAGTGGAAGAAAATTCTGCAGTCCCAAGCAGTTCCTCCTAAAGAACCCACACATGGACTCACCTACTCAGATTCACTCCCTCTGAGCTCCAGCAACAGGTTATCAGCTTGAAAGGTACCAGTGGCATACAGGGAAGAAGTGAAGGGTCTACTATCAAGGTGAGAGCTGAAGGACAGCTTTCTCCTAGACAGAAAGGCCATTTTCCCTTTTCTGAACCTTCCTCTCATACAGCCACAGAGCCTGCAGGTGGGTGCCATATCTGAGACTCCATCAATCTGGCTAACCAAGTTTGCCCCACTATGGAGATCGCTGAGGTTATACCACCCAAGTTATAAAGGCACCCAAGCTCTTAACAGAGACTTTTCCATACAAATGACTGATCTTGGCTCATGCTTCACAACTTCCTAAATCCTCTCAAACAATCAACAGCCAGAATCAGTTAGTCCTAGCCCCTATACCTCTTGCTAAGTGGCCCCAGGTGCTGCACTAGCAGTAGCCAACTGAGATTCACAGCTTTGCTTCACCTGAGAATGTCCAAGTCCAACACAAGTAGCAGCCATCTCAGATTGCTCTGTAGCCCAGGCAGGGTGGCCCTGGGCAAAACACAAGTGGGGGCAGACCTTGGTCTGCACCAAGAGGAAACCCCAGAGCCTAAGGCGCCCAGTGGACAAAAAAACAAGGACCAGTGCTAGCAGCCTATGGGACAAATTGAAGTGTTCCAACATTGGCATCATGGGGGTACCAGAAGAAGAAAAAGAGCAAGAAGTTGAAAATCTATTCGAAAAAATAATGAAAGAAAACTTTCCTAATTTGGTGAAGGAAATAGACATGCAAGTCCAGGAAGCACAGACTGCCAAGCAACATGTGTGCAAAGAGACCCACTCCAAGATACATCATAATTAAAATGTCAAAGGTTAAAGATAAAGAGAGAATCTTAAAAGCAGCAAGGAGGAACACACCAAGGCACATCATAATTACATTACCCAAGATTAAAATGAAGGAGAGAATTCTAGAAGCAGTAAGATAATTGGATGACTGTCCCCTTATTTATATTTGTATTTATATAACTATTTGTATTTCTCCTACAAAGGAGTTCCCATCAGAATGCCAGCTAATTTCTCAAAAGTGACTTTACAGGCAAGAAGGGGCTGGAAAGAAGTATTCCAAGTCATGAAAGGAAAGGACCTACATCCAAGATTGCTCTATCCAGCAAAGTTTTCATTTAGAATGGAAGGGCAGATAAAGCACTTCTCAGATCAAGTTAAAGGAGTACATCATCACCAGGCCCTTATTATATGAAATGTTAAAGGGACTTATCTAAGAAAAAGAAAATGAAAAATATGAACAGTAATATGACAGCAAACTCACAGCTGTTAACAACCATACCTAAAACAAAGGCAAAAGTATAAACTAAGCAAACAATAGAACAGAAACAGAATCACAGGAATGGAGATTGCATGGAAGGTTAGCAACAGGGGAATGGGAGGGGGAGAGAGGGGGAAAAGGTACAGAGAATAAGTAGTATGGATGGTAGGTAGAAAACAGACAGGCAGAGGGCAAGAATAGTATGGGAAATGTAGAAGCTAAAGAACTTATGACACATGGACATGAACAAAAGGAGGGGAATGTGGGTGGGAGGGGGTATGCAGGGTGGAGGGAAATGAAAGGGGGAAAATGAGACAACTGTAATAGCATAATCAATAAAATATATTTAAAAAAACAGCAAGAAAAAAAGCACTCAGTTACCTACATGGGAATTCCCATAAGGCTGTCTGCTGATTTCTCAAAAGAAACTTTGCAGGTAAGAAGGGAGTGGCAAGAAATATTCAAAGTCAAGAAAAGCAGGGACCTACAGCTAAGATTGCTCTACCCAGCAAAGCTATCGTTTAGAATTGAAAAGCAGATAAAGAGTTTTCCAGACAAGAAAAAACTTGGTGATCATCATTACCAAGACCTTATTACATGAAATGTTAAAGGGACTTATTTAAGAAAAAGAAGATCAAAACTATGAATAATAAAATGGCACAAATACATATCTATCAACAATTGAATCTAAAAAACAAGCAAAGCAAACAAGAAGAACAGAGACAGAAACATGGGTACAGAGAGCGCTTTGATGGTTGCCAGACTTGGGGGGGGGGCAGTGTGGAGGAATGGGTGAAGAGGTGAGGTGATAAAGAAATACAAATAAGTAGTTACAGAATAGCCAGGGAGATGTAAGGCACATTATAGGAAATGGAGAAGCCAAAGAACTTATAGGCATGACCCATGGTCATGAACAATGGTGTGGGGATTGCCTGAATTAATGGCAGGTGTTGGGTGGAGGGGACAAAGTGGGAAAATTGGGAAGTGTAATAGCATACTCAATAAAATATAATTTTAAAAAATCCTAGAAGTTGGGCATGAATTGTATAAAGGCTCAGTTGAAATCTAATGTCACTTTAATTAAAGGAGAAAAGAATTGCTATGCAAGCTAATAATGTAAACAAAAATAAGGTCAAGAATATTTCAACCACTTAAAAGAAGAAAATATATAAGAACATAGGCATTCATTTAAAAAATAACTATGTTCATTACAAAACATGCTGCCATAATCATCAAAAGAGATCATTTGGTGACACTTATGGCAGCATTTTATTACCTTAATTATACTTAATAATAACAAACAACTATTTGGTATAGCCTCTTAAAGTTTATAATGTGTATTTACATAAATCAACTCGAATGTTTCTCACCAGAATCACTTAATGTTGATAACATAATTTCCATTTTATGGATCAAAAATCCAACACTCAAATAATGTGAATTGTTTATAGCCATGCAGAGAAAAAGTGAAAAAGAACAAGAAGAGAAACAGGAGGAACTCAGCAAAAAGGAGTATCAAGTTGGCTAGGGGCAATAGTATAGAGTTTCTTGGATATTTCCAACAGTGAGAATGAACAGAAAACTGGCAGTTAGGAGATCAACAGTGATAGAAGAAAAGGCAAATTCTGTTGAATGTTGTAGAATAAACTTTTGTGCTGTAGGTTGCTCTCTCGATCAGGTCTGCCTTCATGGGAAGGAGAGAAATGGAGTGGACTTAGAAGGCATGTCCTTTGATTGGGTATTGTTCAGAGTTTTTTTTTCTCTCCCTCTTTCTTTTATATGAGAGAGACTTATATCTGGCATATAATAAGCACATAGCTATTTTAGCTATTAGGATTGTTGTTTTTATATTATTATTAGTTGCATAGGAAGAATAAGAAAGAAGTTCAGAGTGTTGGACTAGGATTCCAGTGACATAAGCTGGCAGAAGGTAGTGGAGAGATAAGGATGATGAAGAAGGAAAATGTTGCCTCTAGAGCATGAACTCTTTAAGAACTGAGGCTTTGAACTTTACTTCCCAACCCTCTACCTTTTACTCTTTCAGCAATAAATATTGAAAATGGTAAGAGTTAAAAGCAGTATCAGTATCTTTTGACTTTTGCAATATATCATGCTAAATACAGAACCTAACTTTCTGGAGAGAAAAACAAAAGGCAATCAAACATGCAAGACTTCATATCCCTGGGCTACTGAGAGCTACATATAGGAATTAAAGAGGATTATGAGCTTTCATGATTACTTGGCTAAAGATGTAATTATAAGATTTAAAATGTGTTCATTTTTGCTTGGTGAAAAGATAATGAGGTATTCAGAACTGAAACATGAGGTTAAGGAATTTATTTAAGAAAAAGAAGATCAAAACTATGAACAATAAAATGGCAAAAATACATATCTATCAACAATTGAATCTAAAAAGCAAACTAAGCAAACAAGAAGAACTGAGGCAGAATTATGGATACAGAGAGCACTTTGATGGTTGCCAGATAGGAAGTGGTGTGGGAGAATGGGTGAAGAGGTGAGGGGATTAATATGTACAAAATAGTAGTTACAGAATAGTCACGGGGATGTAAAGTATCATATAGGAAATGGAGCAGTCAAAAAACTTAGATGCATGACCCATGGTCTTGAACAATGGTTGGGGACCATTGAGTGGAGGGTCCTGAGTGGAGGGGAGCAAAGGGGAAAAATCAGGACAACTGTAATAACATGATCAATAAAATATAACTTTTTTTTCTAAAAAGATACCTGCCAGGCTGAATATTCCCATCAGGAAGCCTGCAGCACACTTACCTGTCCCAAAGAAGAGATGGCATCGCTGGGCATCTGCAGGACAGAGTGAATGGAGTAGACGAGGACCTGTGTGTTCAGCAACCAAGTCCTCCATGTTTTCCTCAGTAAATCCATTGTCATTTTTTAAAAGATTTTATTTATTTATTTTTTAGAGACATGGGAAGTGTGGGAGAAAGAGAGGGAGAGAAACATCAATTGGTTGCACACATGCCCAGACCAGGGACTGAACCTAAACCCAGGCACGTGTCCTGACTGGGAATCGAACTGGTGAACTTTGCAGTATGATGCCTAACCAACCAAGTCACACTGGTCAGGTCTCCACTGTCAAACTTTTCATATCTTTCCTCCTTAAAAATCACTAAAATGTCCTAGAAACGGCCATGTGTCCACTCACTAACATCACCTTCCTGATAGCCTCTTTAACTCAGTTGTAGCATTAAGAATCCATTGTTAGGCCCTGGCCAGTTAGCTCATTTGGTTAGAGTATTGTCCTAATATGACAAGGCTGTGGGTTCAATCCTCAGTCAGGGCACATCCAAGAATCAACCAATGAATGCATAAATAAGTGAACAACAAATTGATGTTTCTCTCTCAAATCAACCAATAAATTAATTAATTTAAAAATAAAAATAAGAAAGAATCCATTGTCTGCCCATGGTTCCTAGATATTGCCTGAGAAGTTAGGGTCACTGTGTTTGTGGACCAGGAATAACTGAGGCTGTTGGGCTTTCTCCTCTGCTAATGGAGATTATCTTGACATTACAGTAAGGACAAATTTCTCTCAGTTCTCTTCTGTGTGGCTGACTATCTAGATAATGCAGGTAAAGGTAGCAAGCTCACAATTTATGAGCATCTTAAAGGGCCAATTTTCTAAGGGGTCACTGGGACACAGTTTTAGGGAGCCACGGTGTGGCTGGAGCCTGCTGGCCACATGGCAGCAATTAGGGAGCCAGCACGCCTTCATGCAGAAGGTGCTCATCAGCCTTGAAGAACAAGAATGAGGTGTACCTTGAACTATTATTAGTCCTGAAGGCAATTCAGTTCCATGAGAACCATGCTAATTTCATGAGCAGTTCTGAGTACTGTAACAGGCCTACCCCACTTCAGGAAGCAAAATTAAATTTTGTTGGTCCCACTGCTTTCCTGGTATCTTATCCATTTTCCATTTGTTTCAACATACCTGCATTCAGGGTTTACTATGTACCTGGCTTGTGGACAGAAGTGGAATAAAAGTGTCAGCTTTCAATGAGTTCACATGCCAGTAGGGAGAGAAAAACACTAAAAACAAAACAATGAGGTGAGGGCTGTAACAGGAGGGCACATGGAAGCCGGAGGAGAGAAACAGTAATTTCACCTTCCACAGTGTTAATGTTAGAAACATCAATACCCCGTTAGGGAACCTGAGGAAGGGATTTGAAAGAGATATCCTCTAGTAGAGAAGTGGCAGGTTGCATCCCAAGAGGAAGGTAGTGCATCGGACAGCACGGCCGAGTGGCAGCGGCAGCAGCCCACTGCTCCCGAGTTGAGCCTTGGCCTGCGGATGAGGGTAGTCACTGAAGGCAGGGGTGACTGTGGCAGTGGGAGCAGCCACTGGAGGAGGGAGCAGGGAGAGCCATCTGGGGACTACGGACACAGTTTGCTCAAGAGATAATAAGGGTGAAAATTGCAGTAAGAGTAGAGAAGACAAGGAAGGGGGAATTTGAGAAATATTCTTAGGCCAAAATCATGAGGATTTGGGGAATGAAGGAACAAAGAATAACTCCCAGGGATCAGGGGTCTGGGGGAAGAAGAGAGGAAGGAGATTCAAAAACTAGCACCAGGTCACCCTGACCAGGTGGCTCAGTTGGTTGGAGCATTGATCTGTACACCACAAGGTTGCAGGTTCTATCCCCAGTCAGAGCGCGTATGAGAGGCAACAGATCAATGTTTCTCTCTCTCATTGATGTCTCTCTCTCACTCATCCTCTTTGTCCCCTCTCTCTAAAATCAATGGATATATCCTTGGGTGAGGATTAAAAAAAACAACTAGTACCAGGTAAACCAAGGGAATGAAAGGCCCCAACAAGAGAGTGGTCCTCAGTGTCATGCACAGAAAGAGGGGCATGTCTGAGGAGGCCAGGCCCCAGAGCACGGAGGAGGAACTAGGAAGCCATGAGGTGGTCAGTGAATACAAACTGTCATACCAAGGTGTCTGGCCAAGAAGGAAGGAAATTAGAAGGAGATATAAAATCAAGAAAAGATTCTTTTTCTTGTAAACACGGAAGACCCCTGGGTGTACGTGCACACAGGTGTGTGTGTTGGCTACAGGAAAAGAGGCCGTCTCTGAAAAAGTCATCCGAACTCACGCAGCAGCAGAAGCCACACAGGGCCGTCACAGAAAAATGGCAGTTACTCTGACCACTCACCCTGCTGGCAGGAGCGTCCCGGGCTCTAAACGACAAGGGGCTGCCCCACAGAGAAACTGGTTTGTAACAGGCAAGTAAAGAATACTGACCTCTGCTAAGAAAGGAGCTATAACCTTAATATGACTATGTGCCTTGGTTATTGGAAATGTGTTCTCATGGTCACTCCCATCTTCTTAATACCAAAGAGTTAAGGAAGTGGACTCAACTACAGAAAGTTCTGAGGTAAGCGTTCCTTAAAGAAAATCCAAACACTTCTGTAGGAGAAGACCTGATTAATTGTGGAATGAGTGCTGACTGCTCAAACTTAAGTTTTTAAGCATTTGTTGAAATCTCACTCTGCCAACATTATTTAAAGTCAATACTATGATTTTTCATTACTATTATTAATAAAGCCAAGAGTCATACAAAAACTGGTAAAATTACATGACTAGGGCAATCACCAGTGTGTCAGGAAACAATGTCATTTAGATATAGTGTTGTTGTTGTTTTTTCTGGTGCTGAGCTGTAGCAGATTCAACAGGAGGTAGGAAGGATAGAAAGGAGGACGGGCCAGCAATTTAACATGCACGCGACCTGCTCCTACCATGCTCTCAAATCAGTGAGGTTTCTGTGAACCTGGCTGGGAGCACAGGAAAGGCCAGCAGTGTGGCAGAGAGAGACACCTGTCTGCCTCCTGCCCTCAGCCACCTCTCTTAGGGTAGGCAGCCCAAATTACTGGGCAGGGGGCTGCAGCCCACCAGGCCTTCTCCAAACACCCGATTAGTGAGGGAGAGAAGGGGCCAGTGTCAGACCCTGGGGGGCACCATCCTGCCTCCCCTTGCCTCTCTGTGCAGGAAATGAATGTGTGGCTGCTGCAAACAGATGATATGATTGGCAGCATTCAATACAGCTTTCTAATCATAAACTGCTTTTTTCCTAATACACAGGTTTTTACTCAAAGGACACAGTAATATCTTGAAAATATTCCAGATAATACCAGCCACTCCTACTGAAGTGACTGAGTTAGAAAGCTTACTTCTTAATAACGTTGTTTTCCTTATTATGAATAGAAGCTCACTTTGTGGGGACAGAGAGTTGCTCTTTAGATACAAATGCTAGGGTCACAGGGTCACGTGAAATATAAACATAGAACCATTTACTAAAAATGACTATTCTGAATGGTCCAGCTCCTTAGAAAAGCATGTTTAAGCTACACAGTTGACTTTCTGTTGTTATCTTTTCATTTTAATTCCTGCCAATATATAAATTGCCTCTAAGACCCAAACTGGGAAATTACAAATTGACAAATAGGTCATGGAACTTCTTCCCAAGCAGAAATGGTCAGCACACTCCAATGACCCCCCCCTCCCTCCCTCTGGTTTTGTTCCCTTGCAGACCTGAGTATGAAAAATAGAACTGAGCACAGACTGAACGGGAAAATATTTTCAGGATTGCAGCACTATTTTAGCCAAATCACTGTTTTAATCCTTGGTTAATCCCAGGAATGCCCTGTCTCAGTGCGGGGGGGGGGGGGGGGGGCGGGGACAAAGAACAAACAAGCAAACAAAAAAATGCTATCTCAATGCAATCTAGCTCAGTCCCAGCAGAGCCTGCAGATTCCTGCATTTGCACTCTCTTGGTTGGAATTGGATCTTCAAGTGCCCTGGAGATAACTTCCTGACAGGAACCCCACCAAGGTGCTTCCATTCATTTATTCATTGTCTCAGCAAACACCTTCTAAGCACCTACTGAGTAAAGCCACAGTGCTTGAGGGGAGAGTGAGAACTATTAAAGATCCTAAGATTTCTGTGGCCAGAGAGGG
>PVKU01015098.1:0-19679 GCA_004027475.1 Anoura caudifer | reverse complement strand
GTGTTTTCAATTGGTGTTTTTAGGTTTTATTTCCTGGCACTGGGGTCCTGGGTTGCAAGGTCTGTCTTGCTCCCCATTTTCACCTGGATAATCTGCATGCAAATGTGGGACCGCCTGGTCAACCAGCCACCTTGCTTGGCCTCACTGGGTCTGCCCATTGCCACTCTGTGCCCGGGGTCTGCTAGCCACCGCCTGTCCTCCTGGGGTCTGCCAACCTCCGATTTTTCCTGCTGTGACTTTGCCCCTCTTACTGGTCTGGATGAATTGTTGTCAGACTTCCATACAGTTCAATTTTCTGTCAGTTCTGGTTGTTTTCTTGTTTCTAAATCTTTTTTGTCCATAATTTTGGTTGTGCAAGGAGGCATAGTGTGTCCACCTATGCCTCCATCTTGGCTGGAAGTCTGATTTTTAAAATTTATTTATTTTTAGAGAGAGAGGAAGGGAATGAGAAAGAGGGGGAGAGAACCATCAATGTGTGGTTGCCTCTCACAAGCCCCCTACTGGGGACCTGGCCCACAACCCAGGTATGTGCCCTGACTGGGAGGCAAACTGGCAACCCTTTGGTTCACAGGCTCACGCTCAATCCACTGAGCTACACCAGCCAGGGCTAGAGTTACACTTTTAATGCATAAGCATAAATAAAAGAATTTAAAACATTGTTATAGATACAGAATTAGTACTACCCATGTATAATGCACACCCTTATTTTCCCCTCAAAAATTTGAGTTAAAAAAGTATGCATTATACACAGCAAAATATGGAACTGTGTCCCATCCTTTGATGCTTAAATCTGACTGCTGATTATACATTGATTCGATTAATAGCTGATAAATTTGATGCCTGATTAGTTTAACATCTAAGGTGGAAAATACAAAGAAGCAGCCAAAATGGGAAGACAAAGAAATAGACCCCAAATGAAAGAATGAGAGAATTTTCCAGAAGAACTAGTTGAAATGGAAGTAAGCAATTAATCAGATAGAGAGTTTAGAGTGATGATTATAAGGATAGTCAATAGCATGGAAGAAAAGACATAGAGACAATAAAAAAGGATCAGTTAGAAATAAAGAATGCAATATCTGAGATAAACAATACACTGGAAGCAGAGAGGTGCTGGCCAAGATGGAGGTATAGGAAGAAAAGCTTAGCTTTCTCCCACAACCAAAAGAAGGATAGCAACCACTTTAAAATCCAAGAACAACCAGAACTGCCAGAAAATCATTTGCATGGCAGTCCAACGACCAAGGACTTAAAGAAACATTCATCCAGACTGGTAGAAGGGATGGAGATGGGCAGTTGGGGTGGTGAGGACTTGTGTCAATGCAAGGTGGTGGACTGCATGGGTGATCCCACATTCATATGCAAGTAAGCTGGGAGGAACAATAGGGTAGCAAGACAGACCATGAAACCCAGGATTTCAGATGGGAAACTAAAGACTCAAAAGGACTGGCTGTGAAAAATCTGTGAAGGTTGCAGTGGTGGGAAATCCTCCCAGCCTCATAGGAGAGTCTGTTGGAGAGGCCCACAGGGTCCTAAAACATACACAAACCCACCCACCTGAGAATCAGCACCTGAAAGGGCACAGTCTGCTTGTGGAAAGTGAGGGAAGTGGCTGAAAGTGGGGCAAGAGCCAAGCAACAACATTGTTTCTTCTCTGAATCCTCTCCCACAAACAGTGCCACAACACAGCTTAGAGGGTTGCCCTGACATGGCAAATACTTCAGGCTCTGCCCCTTACCATGTAACAGGTGTGCTGAGACAAAGAAATATGCCTCATATGAAAAATAGATCAAGACTCCAGGAAAAGAACTAAGCAATGAGGAGATAGACAACCTATCTGATGCAGAGTTCAAAATACTGGTAATCAGGACGGTCATAGAATTGACAGAACTTGGTCACAAAATGAAGGGAGAAATGAAGGCTATACAAAGTAAAATAAAGCAAAATATATGGGGAACAAATAGTGAAGGGAACAAAACTGGGACTCAAATCAACAATTTGGAGGCAGAAGGAAGAAGTAAACATCTAACTGGAACAGAATGAAGAAACAAGAATTGAAAAAAAATGGGGAGAGGTTTAGGAACCTCTAGAACAACTTCAAATGCTCCAACATCAGAATCAAAATGGTGCCAGAAGAAGAGGAAGAGTGAGAAATTGAATACTTATTTGAACAAATAATGAAGAAAAACTTCCCCAATATGGTGAAGGAAATAGACTTCCAGGAAGTCCAGGAAGCCCAGAGGATCCCAAAGAAATTGAACCCAAGGAGGAACACACCAAAGCACATTATAATTAAGTTACCCAAGATTAAAGATAAGGAGAGAATCTTAAAGGCAGCAGAAAAAAAAAGGAGACAGTTATCTTCAAAGGAGTTCCCATAAGACTACAAGCTGATTTCTCCAAAGAAACCTTACAGGCATGAAGGGGCTGGAAAGAAGTATTCAAAATCATGAAAGGTAAGGACTTACATCCCACATTGCTCTGTCCAGCAAAGCTATCATTTAGAATGAAAGGGCAGATAAAGTGCTTCCCAGAGAAGGTCAAGTTAAAGGAGTTCATCATCATCAAGCCCTTGTTATGTGAAATGTTAAAGGGAGTTATCTAAGAAATAGAAGATAAACAACTGTGAACAGTAAAGTGACAACAAACTCACAATCATCAACAACTGAACCTAAAAAACAAAAACAAAAACCAAGCAAACAACTAGTACAGGAACAGAATCACAGAAATGGAGATCACATGGATGGTTATCAGTGGGGTGGGGAGGGGAGAATAGAGGGAAAGGTACAGTGAATAAGAAGCATAATAGGTAGGCACAAAATAGACAGGGGGAGGTTAAGAATAGTACAGGAATTGGAGAAGCCAAAGAACTTATATGTACAACCCACAGACAAGAACTAAGAGGGGAATGCTGGAGGGTGGGAGGGGTATAGGAAGGAGGGGGATAAAGGAGAGAAAATAGTGGGACAATTGTAATCATATAACCAATAAAATATACTTAAAAATAAAAAGTAATACACTGGAAGGAATAAATAGTAGGTTAGATGAAGCAGAAGATCAAATCAGTGTTTTGAAAGACGAAGTTGAAATAAACAATCAAGCAGAATAGCAAAAAGAAAAAGAATATTTTTAAAAATGAGGAGAGCTTAAGAAATATCTTAGACAACATGAAGTATGACAACATCTGCATCATGGGAATACCAGAAGGAGAAGAGAGCCAGCAAGGGAATGAGAACCTATTTGAAGAAATAATAACTGAAAACTTCCCTAAGTCACACCAGTCCAGGGAGCTCAGAGAGTCCCAAATAAGTTGGACCTAAAGAAGCCTACACTAAGAAAAATCATAATTAAAATGACAAGGTTTAAAGATAAGGAGAGAATCCTAACAGCCACAAGAGAAAAAGGAGGTAGTTGCCTACAAGTGAGCACCACTTAGACTGTCATCTGATATCTCAACAGAAACATTTCAGGCAGAAGGCAATGGCATGAAATAGTCAAGGTCATGAAAAGCAACAAAGGCTACTTTATGCAGCAAAGCTATTGTTTAATATGATAGAATGAAGGAGCTTCCCAGGCAAGAAAAAGCTAAATGAGTTTGTTAACACCAAACCAGTACTGCAACAGATATTAAAGGGCTTGCTTTAAGAAAAAGAAGAAAAAGAGAAAGAAAAAAACAAAAAACAGAAGAAAACAGTCTAACAATAAAATGGCACTCTGTATGTATTTATCAATAATCACCTTAAATGTATATGGCTTAAATGCTCCAACCAAAAGACAGAGGGTAACTGAGTGGATAAGAAAACATGACTCATATATATGCTGCCTCCAAGAGACCTATCTCAGATTGAAAGATACACACAGACTAAAAGTAAAGAGTTGGAAAAAGATATTTCACACAAATTGAAAAGAAAAAAAGGCTGGGGTGGCAGTACTTATATCTGACAAAATAGATTTGAAAACCAAGGCTATAGTAAGAGACAAAGGACACTACATAATAATAAAGGGAACAATCCAACAGAGAATATAACCCTAGTAAACATTTACACACCCAATATAGGACAACTTAAATGTGTAAAGAAAATCTTGGTGGACATAAAATGAGAGATTGACAGAAATATAGTCATAGTTGTGGATTTTAATACCCCATGACTACAATGGATAGACCTTCCAGGCAGAAAATCGACAAGGAGACAGTGACCTTAAACCACACACTAGATTAAATAGATTTAATAGATATCTTCACAGCATTTTATCCAAAGCAGCAGAATATACATACTTTTCAAGTGCATATGGAATGTATTCTAGGATAGACCCCATGTGAAGACACAAATCAAGCCTCAATAAATTTAAGAAGACTGAAATCATATCAAGCATCTTCTCTGACCACAATGCTATAAAACTAGAAGTCAATCACAAGAAGGACACCGAAAAACATACAAAGACATGCAAGCTAAATAACATGTTATTAAACAATGAATAGGTCAACAATGAGATCAAGGAAAAAAATCAAAAGATACATTGAAACAAATGAAAAGGAAGACACAACAATAAAAAAATCTGTGGAACACTGGTAAAGACATCCTAAGAGAAATCCATAGCATTACAGGCCCATCTCAAACAACAACAACAACAAAAAAACCAACATAAAACAAAACAAGAAAAAGCTCAAATAAACAATCTAACTACACACTTAAAGGAATTGAAAATGAACAACAAACAAAGCCTAATGAGAGTAGAGGAAGGAAATTATTCAGAGCAGAAATAAATGAAATAGAGTCTAAAAAAATGATACAGAAGATTGATACAAAAATGATACAGATGAATCCAAGAGTTGGGTCTTTGAAAAGATAAACAAGATTGACAAACATTTAACTGGACTCATCAAGAAAAAAAGAGAAAGGACCCAAATAAATCATATCAGAAATAGAAGAGGAGAAATAACAACTGACACCAAGGATCTCTAAAGGATTGTAAGAAAATATTATGAACAATTATATGCCAACAAACTGGACAACCTAGATGAAATGGATAAATTCCTAGAAACATACAATCTTCAAAAAATAAATGAGGAAGAATCAGAGACTCTGAATAGACAAATTACACCTAATGAAATTGAAACAGCAGTCAGAATAATCCCAACAAATAAAAGCCCTGGACCATATGGCTTCACAGATGAATTTTACCAAATGTTCTGAGAAGAACTAACAAACATCTTTCCTTCTCAAACTATTTCATAAAATTCAAGAGGAGGGAAGGCTCTCAAACTCATTTTACAAAGTCAGCATTATCCTAATTCCAAAACCAAATAAAGACACTACAAAGAAAAAAATATAGACCAATATCACTGATGAACATAGATGCTAAAATCCTCAATAAAATATTGGCAGATTGAATACAGTAGAGCATCAAAAAGATAATACACCATGATCAAGTGGAATTTATACTGGGAATGCAAGAATGCTACAACATTCTCAAGTCAATAAATGTGATTCACCATGTAAAAAAACAATGAAGGATAAAAACCATATGATTATATCCATAGATGTAGGGAAAACTTTTAATAAAATCTAGTGCCCATTTATGATCAAAACTCTTAGCAAAGTGGGAACAGAGGGAATATATCTAAACATAATAAAGGCCATATATGATGAACCCACTGCCAACATCATACTCAAAGGGCAAAATCTATAAGCATTCTCCTTAAGATTGGGAACAAGACAGGGATGTCTGCTTTTACCTCTCTTTTTCAACATAGTACTGGAAGTCTTAGGCATAGCAATCAGACAAGAAGAAGAAATAAAAGACATCCAAATTGGAAAAGAAGAAAGAAAACTGTCTTTATTTGCAGATGACATGATATTATACATAGAGAACCCCAAATATTCCACCAAGAGACTACTAGAACTGAAAAATGAATTCAGCAAAGTAGCAGGATATAAAATTAATATTCAGAAACCAGTTGCATTTTTATATGCCAATAACGAACTAACAGAAAGGGCAATTAAGAAAACAACACACTCACAATTGTTCCAAAAAGAATAAAATACCTAGGAATAAACCTAACCAAGGATGTAAAAGACCTATACTTAGAAAATGATAAGACACTGAAGAAAGAAATTGAAGAAGATACAAATAAATGGAAGCACATACCATGTTCATGGATAGGAAGAATTAACATCATTAAAATGTCCATACTACCCAAAGCAATCTATAGATTCACTGCAATTCCAATCAAGAGTCCAATGACCTATTTCACAGAACTAGAACAAATATTTCAAAAATTTATATGGAACCACAATAGATCCTGCATAGCAACAGCAATCCTGAAAATGAAGAACAAAGTTGGAGGAATCACGTTACTTAATATCAAACTGTACCATAAGGCCATAGTAATCAAAACAGCATAGTACTGGCATAAAACCAGACACACAGATCAATGGAACAGAGTAGAGAGCCCAGAAATTAACCCATTCCTTTATAGTCAATTAATAGTCAACAGAGGAATCAAGCACATAATGGGCTAAAGATAGTTTATTCAATAAGTGATATTGGGAAAATTGGACAGATAAATGCAAGTGAAACTAGACCACCTTCTTACATTGCACACAAGAACAAATTCAAAATGGATCAAACACTTAAATGTTAGACCTGAAACCATAAGAATCCTAGAAGAAAAATAGACAGCAAAATCTCAGACATCACTTGTAGAAATTTTTTATTGGATATATCTCCGCAGGCATGGGACACAAAACAAATGAGACTTCATGAAACCAAAAAGAGTTTGTATAGCAAAGGAGATTGTCAACAAAATAAAAAGACGACCCACAGAGTGGGAGAGCATATCTGCTGATACATCTGATAAGAGGTCACTATCCAAAACTGATAAGGTACTTACAAAACTCAACACCAAAAAAAAACCAAAGAACACATTAAAAAATGGGCAAAGGACCTGAATATACACTTTTCCAAAGGAAGCATACAGATGGTCAACAGACATATGAAAAGATGCTCAACATCACTATCATCAGAGAAAAGCAAATTAAAGCCACAATGAGATACCATCTCACACTTATCAGAATGGCTGTTATCAACAAGTCAACAAACATGTGTTGACAAGGATATGGAGAAAGGGGAACATTTTTACTCTGTTGGTGGGAATGCAGATTGGTGCAGTCTCTGTGGAAAGCAGCATGGAGATACCTCAAGAAATAAAAAATGGATCTTCCTTTTGACCCAGCAATCCCACTTCTGGGAATATATCTGAAGGGACCCAAAACACTAACTGGAAAGAACATAAGCACCCCTATGTTCACTTCAACATTATTTACAATCACCACAACATGGAAGCAGCTCAAGTGTCCAACAATAGACGAGTAGATAAAACAATTATGGGACATTTGCACAATGGAATTCTACTCAGCTGCAAGAAAGAAGAAAATTGTACCCTTTGCGACAGTATGGATGGGCCTGGAGAACATTATGCAAGGTGAAATAAGCCAGTCAGAGAAAGACAAATGCCATATGATTTCACTCATATATGGAATCTAATGAACGAACTGAACTAACAAGCAAAACACGAACAGACTCATAGATGGAGAGCAGATGACAACTAGTGGAGGGGTAAGGTTAGAGGGTGGAGGGGTAAGGTTAGAGGGTGGAGGGATTGAGCAAAAAGGAAAAAGGACTCACAGACATGGACAACAGTGTGGTGATTCCACCAGCAAGGGCATATAACAGGACTGAATGGTAATGGAAAAAATATAATAAAGATTATATATTTTTAAAATATTATTTATATTAGTTTCAGGTATATAACATAATGTTTAGATAATCATGTACTTTACAAAGTTGTCCCCCCAATATATCCTGTACGCTTGGAGCACCATAAGTTGTTATTACAATATTATTGACTTTATTCCCTAGGCTGTTCATTATATCCCCATGACAATTTTGTAACTACCAATCTATACTGGTTAATCTATTTACATTTTTCACCCAGGCCTCTAACTCCATTCTCTCCTGGCAACCAGCAGTCTGTTCTCTGTATCCATGAGTCTTTTTCTGGTTTGTTTGTTCATTTATATTGTTCTTCAGATTCCACTTATAAGTCAAATCATGTGATATTTATCTTTCTCTGATTCACTTATTTCACTTAGCTTAATAGCCTTTGGGTTCCTCCGTGTTGTTTGAAAATGGTAAAATTCTGTTGTATTTTATGGCTGAGTGATATTCCATTCTATATATGCATAACCACTTTTTTACCCACTCTTACTATTGATGGGCACTTGGGTTGTTCTATAGCTTGGCTATTGTAAATAGTGTTGCAATAAATATAGGGATGCATATATTCTTTTGAATTAGTGTTTTGGTATACTTTGGTGTACTATTCCCAGAAGTGGAATTGCTGGGCCATAAGGAAGTTCCATTTTTTAATTTTTTGAGTAAATTCCACACTGTTTTCTGCAATGGCTGCACCAGTCTGCTTTTCCACTAACAGTGCACAAGGGTTCCCTTTATTCCATATCTTCGCCAACACTTGTTCTTTGCTGATTTATTTGTGATAGCCATTTGGATGGGTATGAGGTGGTTTCTCATTGTGGTTTTAATTTGCATTTCTCTAATGATTAGTGAGGCTGAGCATCTTTTTGTATGTCTATTGGCCATCTTTATGTCCTCTTTGGAGAAGTGTCTATTTAGGTCCTTTTGCCATTTTTAAATTGGATTTTTTTATGTTGAGTTGTATGAGTTCTTTATAAACTTTATATATGAGTCCCTTATCAGATGTATAATTTGCAAATATCTTATTCAGTGGGTTGTCTTTTAATTTTGTTGATAGTTTCCTTTGCTGCAGGGTGACAAGATTTCTTTAATGAGAAATGACCACCCCTGCCTTCATCCATTCATCCATCTATGTCATTCATTCATTCATTCATTCACTCATTCACTGAAGACCAGTAATGAGAAAGACAACTATGTAACGACTAGCAGCTTACAAACTCATGGAGTGAGTGATAGTTGTGAATTAAAAGGGGGCTACATAGCCAACCTGACAGTCCACGTGGCTACTTGGCAGGTGAAACAAGCACAGTGACTGAGAGTGACCACATAGGATGGTCTGATCATAAGTTCCTAACTGGGCAGCCACATCTGAGGCCTATATCTTCCTTAGCAAAGGTAAGCCTTTGCCTTTTGGGCCCTGTCCACTGTTCTGCATCTAGGATGACGCACCTTGAAATGCCAGAGAAATCTTTTTTTTTCCAAACACCTTAGAGGCACAAGCACACATCATGCAATTTCTTCATGTTATCTTATTTCCTGGATTACCACCTGTATTTACTGTAAATGTTAAATGTTAACTCTCCTATACTCACCAATGTAAAAGTATGCATCTCTCCATTTGCTTTTTATTCAATTCTGGAGGTTTCCCTGCTTTGCTTTCTCCCACCTTCTTAATATACCCCCTATTGATTTCATGTACCTTCCTCGTGTTCTCTCCTTTGATTCTAAATGCATTTTAAAAAGTGCAAAACACCATTCTCTAAAGCATTTTCTCAATCTTTTGAGATCTTGTTTACAAGCATGTCCTCAAAATTTTGGCTCAAATGAACTGTAATTTTTTTTATAGGTTTGGATGTTCTTTTATTAACATAGTAATGAAATAATCCAGAATGTGAAAGAAACACCTCAGATAAAAGGAGTGAGTCCATGGGAGTTTGTCACAGAGGCTGACTGGTCTGGAAGGTCTTCCCTGAGGAAGGTGGCAGAGGGTTGAGGGTGCAGAGAGGGAAGACTCAGTGGGAGAGGAGTGTGGCTCCTTCCACGTGCACAGAGCAGGCTGGAGTGGCTGCAGTTCAGTCTCCAGGTAGACAGTTAGCTGAGAGGAAGGCCAAAGCCAGAGCCCTTGGGCTTTCTGATTAGCTAGAAGGAAGATGGCAAAAGGTTCAGGGTGGGACTTGCCCCACCTCAGTCATGGCCGTGCCCATTGTCAGTGGCTCCCCATTTAGCGGGGAAGGGAGAGGATACAGTTGAGGGTGGAGATAGGCGTGGAGGTAGGAGTTTGTCCCCCAGAAGAATTAAGCCCATTATCCACATGTAGCCCAGAGTGGGGACAGGATTGCCCACTCAGGTCAGGAACTCTAGGCAGTGAAAGACAACCATGAAGCATTCACCTGACGGAAGTACCCCTCAGCCCAGGTCCTTTGAAAGAGATTATAGGACCTAGAGACCACCCCCCCCATTCCTAATCCATCAACCAGCACTGGGATCCTCATTCAAGGGCAGGGAGTTGAGCTTGAAATCTGTGAAAAGACTGAAAATTTGTTTTGTACATTTTTATATACCCAACTCCAGGGACAGGGTCTGGCACTCAGCAGGGGCTTTTTGGGTGGGTGCATGAATGGGTGGGTGGGTGGACAGCACACACAGGGTCAGGGTCACATGAGCTGCAAAGGTTACCAGTACACTGCAGTGTCCCAGCCCAAGGCCAGGGCACTGGGTCTAGGCCACCAGGTGGTCTAGGGTGCTCTGCACCTGAAAGAGCAAGGCCCAGGGCCAGAGAGGTAGGTGACACAAGGGTAACAGGGGTCTTAGGCTCATTGCAGACCAAAGGCAGAGATGGGGTGTCGTAACCTAGGAGCAGGGGAAGGCACCGAACCCCAGTGATCATGCACTTGGGGAGGGGAGGAGACAGACCTGTTCTCCTGCGTGGTCTTTTCCTCAGCATTAGGAAAGGAAAATCTAGCCCTCGGGGGAGGGTAGGATCAGTGTGAACTTTGTCCATCACTCTGTCCCCATGTGTCCCACACAATGACTGGCACAGGGAAGGCACACAATAAGTGATTCTAAGATGAAACAAATGAATAAATGAATGAATGATGGGTCTAGGAAAACTAGATCTGAGCTGGGCCATATTATTCTTGGGCTACATCTGAATACATATACTCTTTGGCTATATCTCTGACCTTTGCCTGGTCTGTCTGGTACAAGAGTTACACATAAATTCACATAAACCACCCAGTGGTCTTTCCATTGGGCAGAGCTGAGTGCTGACAATGATGAACTTAACTAGCTTCACAAGGAGGAAGAGTTCTGGGAGATACACCCTCCTCTCCCAACCATGTGCACAGACACAGGGCAGACAATGTGAAGAAGGAACAGTGTGGCCCTCCACAGAGGCCAGTGTGTTAGACCACAGTGACAGTGTCCCTATGACACGTGGAGACCCAGAGGGGGCTGCTGGGCTTAGAGGGGAGTCCAGAAATGAGTAACATGGAGCTGGAAGTCTGTGATGGAGCAGCTCAGGAAGCAGCGAAGAAGGGGGCAATCAGGGCTGGATAGGATGGCCAGCAGGAGGAGCCATGGTGTTGTCCCCAGGGGCCAGCAGCCCAGCACCAACCTACCCGGAGACCCACTCTGTAAGCAGCAGTCTAGTCTTCTGGGAGATGGCTCAGGGACAAATGTAAACAAAGAAAGTGAATACCTCAACGCAGCCTCTTCTGTGAAAGGGCTGGTGGTTGCACACTGTGAGTTGAGGAGGAAGTCTGGAAGTTATCTTTTTCCATGTGGGTTTGGAGTTCTCTGTAAGCTCAAGCTGTTGAAAGCACTGAGAACTTGTTATTTCTTGTTTTAAATTCTCCTGGGATGAACTCCACAGAATCTTAGGATTTTAGAGCTAAAGGGAAAAAGGATAAGACCTCGAAGGTCTTTCCCTTTATTTGGAGTTAGAGAAAGTGGTGACTCCCACCCTAACACACACATTCAATCTCTCTCTGTCTCTCTCTATCACTCTCTCTGTCTCATACACACATATATATACTCAAAATAAATACTAAAATGTAGATGGGGTGTGCTTTCTGCATGTCTTTTGAGGATCTTGAAAGTGAAAATTCCTACTTTAGGGATGCTTTAAAAACAATTCTGCTTTATTCCATCACAAATGACCTTGTGGCACATGTGTCCCTGCAGAAACTATTAGTTACAAATGGTGAGACACGGAGGCAGGAGCTGGGAGTGCTCCAGGGGAGCTATGCCCTCGTCTTCCCTCTCTGAGGGCATTGCTTTCCTGTCTCCCAGCCCTGGCTGCCTAGCTCTTCCTGTCTCTGCAGGCTGTGGCAGACATTGAGAGTTTTCCTAAGGCTTATTATAAACATGTGGACACTTCCCCTGAACTTGTGCTGGAGGGTCATTTACCCATTTATTTTGCTTTAAACTTTCAGGGAAACTTAGAAGGAAGGGTATCTCCATTATGCCAGACAAGAGCCTTTCTGGAGTCCCATATTTGAAAGCACCAGCATAGTGGAAACCTCAGAGGCTGTCTGTCCTGACTGGGGGGGAGTAAAAGGATGCCTCTGCCACCTGTGGATAAGGCTCTCAATGCGATCCATTTTCCCCCTAGCATGCCCTGATTGGCACCATCATTTCTGTGCAGAGACCTCCCTCCACATGGCGAAGTCTTAATCTGTTTTAACCTGATGACTCTATTGGCCTTACCCTGACAACACTCTAAGACTTCATCTTACCACAAAGGTCCACAGGCCTCCAGTGGGTGGCAACTGGCCTGAGTGTACCCTAAGACTTTTTACTCAGTGGCCTCAGAACCAGAAATCACACCAAGATATATCTGTATTAATGTAGCAAACTCCACTTGCCCCTACATGGTAAACTCACTGAGAACCTACCTTACATACTGCCAGAGGCACTGCCAGAGGTACTGACTGAGCCTAACAGGCAACTGGCAGGCAGAAGCTGCTCATAAGGTGACTTGGACTTTTTGCTGACCTTTCCCTAGGCTCAGTACTGGTGGAAGTTGGCCTTTGTATGCAGCTTGACTCCTCCCTTGTACACTCAGGCCCAGCAAAGACAGCCACAAACTGTGAATTGCCTCATAGCTCCTAACAGTTTGCCCAGGGCCAGTCACAAGCAGTATCTGATATTGATCTGAGCTGAGTCCCTCCAAAAGGCCTTAAATACAATGCACCCAATGGCAGCCTTCAAAACACATCAAAGCATGACCTAATTAGCTTCATAAGCAGCACACTCAAAAGATTTCAGCAGGCGCCAGATGCTGCTGGAGCAAATTCCACTTTGTGGTGTCAGCCTGCATGCAGTAGCTCAGGCACTATGGTCAGGGTCAGTCCTCATAGTCAGCCAGTCTGAAGGTCAACCCCATGAACAAAGGGGCCAACCACAATCATGCTCAACTACAACAGGAAATTCCACATAACCCACAAAAGGAACTTTACTGAAACACCTAGCTCAGAAGATCAGAAAATATGCACCATTGAACCCAATAGGACACCTATAAAGTAAGCCACCACACCAAGACTGGAAGACATAAAAGACTTACCTAATACAGAGAAAGAAACACAGTGAGGCAGCCAAAATGGGGAGACAAAAAAATACCCCAAATGAAAGAATAGGAGAAATCCCCACAAAAATAATTAAATGAAATAAAGGCAAGCAATCTATCAGATGCAGAGTTCAAAACAATAGTTAAGGGCATTCAAGGGAATTAGGAGAAGAATGGATGAACTCAGTGAGAACTTAAATAAAAAGATAGTAAGTATAAAAAACGAATATAGAAAACAGAAAAAAAATAACCAGTCAGATATGAAGAATGCACTAGAAGGAATCAACATCAGATTACATGAAGCAGAAGATCAAATCAGCAATTTGGAAGAAAAAGTGGCAAAAAACACCCGATCAGAAAAACAAAAAGAAAAAATAATTAAAAAAATAAACATAGTTCAAGGGATTTACGGCACAAATATAAAACATAAAAACATCCACATAAAAGGGGTACCAGAAGGAGAAGATAAGAAGCAAGGGATCAAGAACCAATTTGAAGAAATAATGACTCAAAACTTTTGTAACTTGGTTAAAAGAAAAAAAGAAATGCAAGCCCAGGAAGCACAGAGAGTCCCAAACAAGATGAAACCAAAGAGGTCCCCACCAAGACACATAATTGAAATGATAAAGGTTACAAACCAAGAGAGAATTTTAAAAGTAACAAAAGAAAGGCAGCTAGTTATCATCAAGGGAGCTCCAATAACACTGTAAGCTAATTTCTCAATAGTAACATTTCAGCCAGAAGGAACTGGCACAAAATATTCAAAGTGTTGAAAAGCAAGGACCTACAACCAAGACTATTCTATGCAGCAAGGCTATTATTTTAAATTGAAGGAGAAATACAGGGCTTCCCAGAAAGAAAAAAAACTAAAGGAATTTATTACTACCAAAAAACTAAAGTATTACAAGAAATATTAAAGAGACTTCTTTAAGAAGAAAAAAGAAATAAAAGGGAACATAATTATAAAAAATAACAATCAATAATCACTTTTTCATAATCCTCATGCAAGGACATTCTTTCATTGCTTTCAGAGAGAGAGGAAGGGAGAGGGAGAAACATTGCTGTGAGAGAGAAGCATTAATTTGTTGCCTCCCATATGTGCCCAGCCCAGATCGATGTGCCAGTGATCACATACACCAAGACCAGGGATTGGACCTGCAACCTAGACATGTGACCTGACCTGGAATCAAACACACAACATTTCAGTTACAGGATGATGTTCCAACCAACTCAGGGGTCAATAATCACTTTAAATGTAAATGCATTAAATGCTCCAATTAAAAGGCATAGGGTAGCTGAATAGATAATAAAACAAGACTCATAGATACATTATCTACATGAGACCCACCTCAGAACAAAAGAAACACACAGATTGAAAGAAAAAAATGGAAAAAGATATTTCATGCGAATGGATATTTTTTTAAAGCACTGGGGTAGCAATATTTGTACCAGAAAACAATAGACTTTAAAAGAAAAACTCATACAAGTAAAAAAAAAAATTATACAATGACAAAGGGATCAAGTCGACAAGAGGATATAACCCTTGTAAACATTTATGCACCTAATATATAAGCACCTAAATATATAAAGCAGATATTGAAGGACATAAAGAAAGAGATAAACAGAAATACAGTCATAGTAGGTCAACAGTGATGCAGTCATAGTAAGAGACATTAACATCCCATCAAACTCAACAGCAGCCTTAAATGACACATTAGACCAGATGGATTTGTCTGATACTTGCAGAGCATTTCACCCTGAAGGAGCAGAACATACTTTATTTTCAGGTGTACATGGAACACTTTCCAGGATAGCGCTCATGTTAGGCCACAAAACAAGTCTTAATAAATTTAAGTAGGTTGAAATCACGTCAAGCATCATCTCTGACAACAATGGTATGAAACTAGGAATCAATTGCAAGGAAAAGGCTAAAAAACACAAAAATACAAGGAAGCTAAATAACATGCTGCTAAAAAATGAAGGGCTTAACAACAATATCAATAAAGAAATCCAGGATGTCGGAAGATGGTAGTAAGGTAGGTGGGAGCTGAACCTACTTGCCGGTACACCCAAATGAAACACCTAACCAATCTTCTGAAGAGCAGAGTGAACAGCCAATGGAATCCCAGCTTACCTGTAGTTTGGAAGCCAAAAGTGTAGAGGATGTTGAAAAACAGTAAGGAGATTGCATTGGGATGGTAAGTTCCCTGGGACTGGTGTGGGGACCAAGGCTGCTGCGGTCCTCAGACTGGTGCCTGGAGCTGGGGTTGGCAGCTGCCGTAAGAGCTTTGGAGGAGAGCCAGATAAGTGATTGTAACCCCTCAGCTCCCTACCCTACCAGAACAGGGAAGGCAGATTCACACCAGGAGAGATCTGGGTGCTTGAAGTCACTGGGGGAATAAAGGCACAGTGGGAGATGCACAGAGGTGGTGTTCTCCCTCTGGGACTGTGATCAAGAGCTAGGACATTACCAGAGAAATTGGGGAGCCAGGCAACACCTAGAGAAGGGAGAAGAGTTTGGCCGTGATGGACCCTCACTCGGATAGTCTCTGGCCTGGTCAGAGAGCTGGCCTTTGTGAAAAGCCAGGTACCTGTTAAGAATGGAGGGTACAAACAAGAGGAATTTACTAAAACAAACAAACAAACAAACAAACAAACAAACAGGTTCTCAGTTGCTGTTTAAGGAACTCTCGCACAGTGGTTGGGACAGCGAAGAGGGAGGAGGAGGGGTGCGATTTGCTCCTAATCAGGGCACCTCTTGAACTGACCAAAGTGGGGCAGCATGGGCTCAGAGGGGTAGCAGTCCCCAGAGAGACTTGATTTAATAGGGGAGCTAAAACTACTCAGGAGGGACTTTGACAGTGTGCAGCACACAGGCCAACAAAGAGGGAGGAGGTGGGGTATGAGTTGCTTCTAATTAGTGCACCTCCAGGCAGCACAACATGGTGGATTAAAGGTGCTGGGCAGGTGCAGATGGACAGTGGGGGCCTGGCAGCACATGGAGGGCCTGGGCTGGAGGCTGGGCAACTGTAACTATTGTGGCCCAGACCTAGCCCCCATCCTCACAAAACCACAGGAAAGGAAAAAAGCAAAGCCCAGCTTCCCTTTGCCTACAGCAATAGGAAGACCAGCAGAATTTGCTTAGTGGGTTTAAAGTCAGCAGGAGGCTTTTTTTTTTCCCTTCCAAGAGTGAGACAATAAGACCTGGAGCTGTGAAAGAACCATAGACAGATCCAGAGAGGGATCACAAGGCTAAGGTCAACAACTGAGAAACTGAGACAAATTTCACTTTCGTATCCTATACAACTTGCATTTTATTGTTTATTTTTATTTGTTTTTTCAATATTTGTATTTCTTTTATTTGATTATAATTTTTTATTTCTCCTCTGTTCAGTTTTCTTGGTTTTGTTTGTTTGTTTAATTACATTGTTTGACTTGTTTTCCTCATTCTCTTTCATATTGCATTTTATTTTTTCTTCTTTCACTTCACTTGTATTCCAATAACATGCTCCTCTTGGTCTTTTACTTTCTATTCTTTTTATTCAGATCATGTATTTCTTGTCACATTATTGTTGTTCCAGTATTACTGTAAATAATTTTTGTTCCACATTATTGCAAACACTACACAGCATCCTTCCCTGGTCTTGGCCCATTTCACTATCTTCCTGAGCTTTATTACTGTTATGGTTAACTCTATTCTCTCGCACACTATGCCTAGTTTCCATCCTTTACTCTCACTATATCTCACCATCTAACCTCACACAAGTGCTCTGTTTTCTAGAGTCAGCTCACATTCTTTTTCCCCTGTAACAAGTGTCTTATCTCTTTTTCACTTTTATAAAAAGTGGCTGCTTGGGTGAAATATCTTGGTTATTGCTGTGCTTCTCCAAAGGATCTCCTATCTGTTCTCTACTTGTTGGTATTTAAATCCCATAGAATACTCTCCTACTATCATAATCCATTTTGCCTTTGACCTGTCTCTGATCATACAAGATAAGGTGGGAGCTGTGAAACCAGTAAACCCACTAGAGGAGGGAACCCACCAACAGGCAAAACCCAAGTACAACAAGAGAGCCCACACAAACGGAAGAAAGAGCAACCCTAGATTATCCAGACAAGGAGATCAAAGAGACCACACCACTGAATCCCATAGAATTCTTACCATATGAGTTCACCTTACAAAAACAAAAAAGAGTCACCTAAAATGGGGAGACAAAGAAAAAACCTGCAATCAAAAGGAATGGAAAACTCCCTATTAGAAGAGCTAAGTAAAATGGAGGCAAGCAAAATATCAGATATCAAATTCTAAAGAATGGTTACAAGGATGCTCAAGGAAATCACAGACAACTACAAGGAACTGAGTGAGAATTACAGCAGTATGAAAAAGGAAATTGAAACTATAAACAAGAACCAGGAAGAAATGAAGAATACAATTCCTGAAATAAAAAACATACTAGAAGGAATTACAAGCAGACTGGGTGACACAGAGGACCGAATTAGTGAGCTGAAAGACAAGGTAGAAAAACAACCAGGTAGAGCAGTTGCATGAAAAAAGACTTAAAAAATATGAAAATAGTTTAAGGGAACTGCAAGACAACATGAAATGCAGCAACATTCAAATCATAGGAATATCAGAAGGAGAAGAAGATGAGCAAGGGATAGAAATACTGTTTGGAAAAATAATGACAGAAAACTTTCCAAACCTGGAGAGGAGAGAACAATACCCATTCAGGAATCACAGAGGGTCCCAATCAAGATAAACCCAAAGAGGTCTACTCCAAGACACATCATAATTAAAATGCTAAGTTTTAAAGACAAAGAGAGAATCTTAAAAGCAGCAAGGGAAAAAACCAGAAGTAACATACAAGGGAGCTCCAATAAGGCTAGCAGCTGATTTCCCAACAGACACACTTCAGGCCAGGAGAGAATGGCAAGAAATATTCCAAGTAATGAAAAGCAAAGTCCTGCAACCAAGACTAATCTACTCAGCAAGGCTCTCAATGAAAATGGAAGGTGAAATAAGGAGTATCCCAGACAAAAGAAGGCTGAAAGAATACACCCACACCAAACCAGCTCTGCAAGGTATGCTAAAGGGGCTGCTATAAGAAAAGGAAGGAAAAGAGTGAGAGAGAGAGAGGAACACAGGTACAAAAGGGGAAAAAGGAATAAGTATCTATCGATAATAAACTTAACTGTTAATGGATCATATGCTCCAATCAAAAGACATAGGGTATCTGAATGGGTAAAAAAAACATAACCTGCATATATGCCGCCTAAGAGAAGCACCTCAGAAAAAAAGACCTACACAGACTAAAAGTGAAGGGATGGAAAAAAATATTCCAAGCAAATGGACAGGAAAAAAAATGCTGGAGTTGCAATACTTGTAACAGACAAAACAGACTTCAAAACAAAAGCCATAAAAAGAGACACTGAATGACACTTCACAATACACAAGGGAAGAGTACATCAAGAAGACATACACATTGTAAACATATATACACTCAACATAGGAGCACCCAAATACATAGGGAAAATCTTGGAGGACTTCAAGAAAGATAGAGACAGCAATGCACTTATACTAGGGGATTTTAACACCCCACTGTCAAAATAGATAGGCCATCAAGAAAAATGTATAAAGGACACATGGACAAAGCAAAAGGAGGTAGGTTAGCAGATGGGAGGTGGGGATGGATGGGGAGGGGCATGGTGGGGTGAAAATGGAGAGAACTGTACTTGAACAACAGTAAAAGAAAGAAATCCAAAGATACCTCGATACAAGTAAATATAAGAACCACCAATCCAAAATGTATGAGACATAGAAAAAAGTACTCCTATGAGGTAAATTCATAGTAACACATGCCTATCTCAAAAAACAAGAAAAATCTCTAAGAAAAATCTAACCAAACACTGAAAGGGATTGCAAAAGAACAACAAACCACAAAGTAAGTAAAAAGTGTAAGTAAAAACATAAGTAATATTATGTCTTCTAATGTTTCTCACAGCACATGGATGGATGGCCAGGGAAGTGACTCACATGTCATGTCACCATCCTTCAGAGTTCTTGGGTCTAGGAGACCAATGCATAATCCACGTCTCAGTTGTTTGCATAGAACCATTCACAATGGCATATTTTGGCAGCATCTTGATAAAACAAAACCCGGGAACTCCGCTTGTCTCCAGAGCCCAGGTCACAAGTATTCATGCCTGAGAGCTCTGCATCCTAGGTTGAATTCTTTCCACACAGCACAGACAGCAAAACAAGTCCCTGCACATCCCTATTGCATACTGTCAGGTGAGCCCCTAAAAGAGGGGATTGCTGTGGAGTCAGGTAAGC
>PVKU01015097.1:0-19619 GCA_004027475.1 Anoura caudifer | reverse complement strand
CAAAGAACCAGATACAGGCCCCATATTTGGGCAGCTCCCAGTACAGTGGGGAAGATAGTGTGGAAGTACCAGGATTTGGTTCAATACTGTAAGTGCACAAGAGGTGCCTAATCCAGAACTGGTAGAAGAAGGGCAAGCCAGGCTCCTGAGAGGATGTGATAGCTAATCTGAGTCTGAAAGGTGAGGACTAATCACCAGAACTAACATAGGGAGAATGGGTGTTTCAGGCAGATGGAAAAGTAAGTCCCTAAGACAAGAAGCAAGAAATGTCTTACAACTGGAGCATGGAATGCAAGAGGGCGGGCTGGGAGGGAGGAGATAAGCTGCAGGAGGCAGATCACAGGAAGGTCAGTAAGCCCCAGGAAGGAGTTGGCCTTTAGTCTGCAGGTAGCTGAAGGAAAGCGACTGGTATAGGTTGAATTGTGTCCCTCAAAAAAGTTATATCATAATCCTAATCCCCAGTATCTCAGAATGTGACCTAATTTGGAAACAGGATCATTACAGAGGTAACAGAGCTAAAATGAGGTCACTAGGGTGAATTCTAATCCAACATGACTCATAAAAGAGGAATTTGGACAAAGAAACACACATGCCTGATGGAAGAGGAGGTGAAAAACACAGGAAAAGACCACCATCTTACAAGCCAAGGAGAGAGACATGGCACAGGCCCTTCCCTCACAACCCTTAGGAGGAACTAACCCTGCAGACACCTTGATTTTGGACTCTGTAACTGTGAGACAGTAAATTTCTGTTGTTTAAGCCAAGAAAATAATGAAATAAAAATTGAAAGGACTCTGTAAAACCAGTGTTAAAACACAGTAAAAACTGAGTATTAAATTTATAACATTATAATAAAGACCCTGGGTTTTTTTTGTTTTTTTTTTTGCCTTAATGTCTAAAATGCAATAAAGGAGCAAAAGATTACGTCTAAAAAGTATGTTCACTTACATTCTCAGAATGGAAGAATGAGACAGTTTAAGAATCTTTCTTATATAATCATAGACTTTGCCATTGCAAAGTGTATAACGGGGTACAGAGCATGTGTCCCCTGATAGTAGAGGACAATCCCAGCAATCCTGCCTTCAGTCTGGATGTTACTGACCAGACTGGGGTGGGGGGATGATATACTATTACCAAATGGACCCCCTTCTCCCAGGGTCCTCCTGTACTGGGTCTGCCTTGCCCGCTGAAGGGAATTATAGCTGTCAATACCAGAGTTTGGTGAAAACGAAAGAAATTATTTATTCAAAAGTTATACAGACTTAAGAGTAATGACTTAATATCTTCATTAAAATCTCAAAGTCCCTTAAAACACCCACAACTACACAGAGTCCTCTCTTCCCCCCTTTGCCCAGTCTGGGGTACCGTATCTCAGGAAAAGAAATAGAAGTCTGTGGCTCAGGTAGCCCCCAGTCCTTCCCAGCAATCCACACTTTCGCTGACAGGCCTCCCTTGGTTCCCAGCACCATCAGAGCACCATCAGCTGCGTCACCAGGATCTCCACTTCTCAGTCCCAACCCACATGGCACCTTCTCATGGCCCACCAGCAAGAGTCCTTTCACCCCTTTCCTTCCTGCAACGTCTCTCTTGCATTCTTCTGAACTGCTAAGAGAGAGCTCTGCATTGCTGCTACATCTTGCTTTCCAGCTTCCTAAGCTGCATGGCAAAGGGAGCTCTAAAGCCACATGTTTCTACCTCGCATGGCTTCCACACGTGGGTTTAAATCCCAGTAGCAATTTTCCTCTGCAGCCTCATTTCTGACTCCTCCCACATCACCTACACCTGCTAGCATTCCTGTATTTTTCCAGCTTTTCTGAGCTGGATAGTGAGTCCAGGCAGGCATGTTCCTGTGGCTTAAAGCAAGTCATCTCCACATCTCCAAGCTCTCAGGGAGGAGCTGTAACCAGGGGGAGCTGCCTCCCAGTTAGGTACTGCTTCAAAGTCACTCCCACCTCCATGGCTCAAAGCAAGGCCACAGCTATTTACCATATCCAGGAAACCAGTAAAAAGTTATAGATATGTTAAATGACCATTCCTGAGGTTATATGCAAAACCGTTGCTATGCAAAACAACTCTCAAGGGCCCTGCTCTATGCATCCCATTCCCCAGTTCAGACTATAGGGTGAGGACATCCTATATTTTTAATATTTCCGGGACATCCTGAGTTCTGGACCCCATTACAAACCTCTCTTTGTGGGGCCCCCCAACTACACCGTTACGAGGACTGCAGGCAGGGAACAGCAGAAGGTATGGTGTTTAAGACACATTGCAAAAGAAAGGCAAAATCAATAGCCCCCCCTTCCTGATGGCAGGAAGGCTGCTGCCCAGGGCAAATTGTGTACGTGACTGAGAACACGCAGTGGTTCCTGACATAGCCGGGGGGCAGATGCCCACCCCAATGCCTGTGTGTCACTGGGAACTCTTGCCCTGACTAAAGATGGCAGCCGAAAGAGCATTATAGATACTGGGGAACTGACAAAAATAGCAGGCACTACTGTCACAGGTGGGCACAGGTAGCCAGGTTCGTGGTGATTGAGGACAAAGAATTAAACCGAACACACAGATTATAGCATAAAGAAAGAAAGAAGATTTATTAAGCGATAGTACACTCCACAGAACATGGGAGCGGGCCAACTCTGAGCAGAGATTGATCTTGTGGGCTGGAGGGATTCTATTCTGATAAGGTGGAAGCTTCCTGGCTAGTTTTTGGCAGGTTTCAGTTGCTCATGCATAAGTATTACATTTCAAAGCTACTGCGCATGTGGTCTCCCATGATTTTTTTCTTGATTGGCCACTGGAGAAGGAGGTCCCACAATGTTAATTTATTATAATGAAGCAGGGGTCGTGTAGCATCTTCTGCGCAGGTGCATTCTTGAGTCACCATTACTCAGCGCTTTTCCAGAAAGCAGGAACAACCAGTTTTAGAGGGTCTTTGTCTTGTATGGATATCCTTTATCTTAGCCCTGGGGCACCTCTGGGGTTTCCTTCTTCCTGACTATCTCCTGCCTCACAACTGTTGCCGGGAGAGACCTGGTTCTTCTTGCTGACACACGTAAATAATTACAGATCAGCAAATCTATTAGCGTGTAATCAGTTTATTAGTGACCCATTCCCAAGGAAGAGAACAGGACAGGGTAGAGTGGGGGGTGTAAGGGGAAGTTTCAGGGCAAAGAAGGGCAGCAAAAGTAAGAGTGGCTGAAGACCTGGGTGGCAAGCCCCCAGGCAGCCTGAAGCCAAGTGGCCAGAGGCACAGTGGCCAGAGATCCAAGAGTATCAAGAGTGCCCCAAGCCCACTGGAGAGTGAGAGCCAGAGTCCTTTGTTCTGAGGACGTATATAGTTGGTGGGATAGGAGAAAAAAGTTACATATTAATTAACCGGTAAATACAGTGCCAGCTTTCCTGGGGGAACGTGACTACCCAAACTTAGGTATGTGTGGGGGTTTGTTAGCCCAAATCCTTATCTTGCTCCAGACCCCATCTGTTCATCTTATAAAACAAATACATGACAGGAGGCAGTTAATTAAAATTGGGGCACTTTCCAAAGTTATTTATGGGCTTTTTCTGTAAGCATCAGGGACTCCTTCGTAAAACAGATAGTGACCAGAGGTAGACATTAACCAAAGTTGTTTTATGGGCTTCTTCTTTGGGCACCATGGACCCTCTCCTGCATTCCAGGCCTTGGAATGAAAGCACAGTTTCAAGGCTTTTTTTCCCCCCCAGATATGGAAATGCTACATAGAATTTCAAGGACTTCCCTTCTTTCTTGTTAACATAGTGTTTCTTGTCATGTTGGAACACCTGGCAATATTATCAGACCAGGCTCAGGACTGCTGAGTTAGCAAATGAGACATGTCTCCTTCCTCCTACCTGCCTCGGTCTACTATTTAATCTACCTAATTTGTCAAAGGCGTTTCCTGGCAACCAGGATGCTAGACTCTGGCCAGTAACAGTATTGCAGTCTCAGAGTTCTTCCTACGCTGTCTCCTGCCTCACTACTGCACCATAGGAAGAGCTAGATATGAAGTCACATAGGAAGTTCTGAGCTGAACATTTAAACTAGGGTGGGCCAGAGGTCAGCAGGGAGCCTGGAGGTCAGAGGAGGTCACCAGACGGGTGAGCCACAGGCCTGCCTGCCTGGAGAAGACAGCAGCAGAGCTGACGGAGCTGCAGGGACCTGCCAGGCCAAGCACAGACGTGTGAGAGGTGCTTGCAGCTGAATTGGGACCAGGAATGCTGGGTTGCAGAATTCTGCTTCTCTGAAGGATGTGTGGAGGAGTCACTCTCTTGGTATGGGACTTTAGAGCTTGGTTCAAGCTCGCTTCATCTTTGTCTTGGTTTTTGGCATTTGGACATTCTGGGCCACTGGCCCTGCTTCCCACACAGACGAGAGCACTCATGGGACTAGGATATACAGGGCACACCAGGGGCTTGGAACCCACAGAGGTTGGGAGCCCACTCCTGGAGGCAGGGTCCCACACAGGTACATGTGCCTCCCTGGGCTCCACCCTCTGGGACAGCGTAACAGGGCACACTGTTCTGGGACTGCTACAGGGAGGCTGAGAACAGCACACCCTAGATCCTGAAGGACAGCTGCTGCGAGAGGATGGGGACTCTGAAACCTACAAGCGCATGCTCCCGAAAGGATGGAGACCTGTTTGAGAGACTGGCTGCTGGACAGATAAGGACACAGGATACTTCTGGGTTGGTTTTGGCTTGCAGCCTTTTGGGGAGCAAGGGAGGTTCTGGGTCTCATGGGAGAGAAGGGTTCTGAGCAGGACTGGAACCCCATTAATAAAAACCAGTTTCCTTCAACACTAATTGTTGAGTCATGGAGAGTGAAGGTGCCAATGGCTGAGTCCCGGTTTGCACAGTTACAAGTAGAGTGTACGTGCAAATTGCTTCATTTCTGCGGAGTACTCGGATATTTCTTTCCAGTTATACAATTCCCACTTAAAATCTATTAAATTTATTTATTCCTTGTGATGAAAAATGTGTACAGTGACATTTTCAGGTATAGAACATAGAACTTGTATATAAAAGGCACTGGACACCAAAATTCAAATACAGTGGAAACTCAGTTCTCGAACTGAATTTGTTCTGGAAGGCTGTTCCAGAAGCAAATTGTTCAAAAACTGAATCTCCTTTGTTTGTCACTGGAGAGACACATGACTGATCACATAAGTATCAGCATGGAAATGGTTGTCAAGGAGAGAATCGAGAGCCAAAGTTTTATTACACAGCTGAGACATTTTTTTCCATGAACAACTTGGTCGAAAACCAAGTTGTTTGAGAACCAAGATGTTTGAGAACTGAGGTTTGACTGTACAATCATATATTTTTAAAGGTTTTATTTATTTATTTTTAGAGAGAGGGGAAGGGAGGGAGAAAGAGGGGAGTGAAACATCAATATGTGGTTGCCTTTTGCGCACCCCTTACCGGGGACCTGGCCGGCAACCCAGACTTGTGCCCTGACTGGGAATTGAACCAGCGACCCTTTGGTTTGCAGGCCCGCACTCAATCCACCGAGTTACACCACCCAGGGCACTGTACAACCACATTTTAACTGAGTTTGTACAGAGATGAATATACTATCTTTGAGCCTATTGATGAATTTATCCTGTTCATCTTGAATTATTTCACTAGAAAGAAAAAACAGTTTCAATTTGAATCACTATGTAAAACTATTCACTGATAGCCTGAGTGGGGATTTTTAGAGGAAGAGGAAAAAGAAATAATAACTGGATAAAATTAAGTCTCTTAATTATGAGGACATTCACTGTTTTATTTTTTCCCCTGGCTATATCTATCTGAGAGTAAAGATTAGTCATGAAAAACATTTCTGGGGAAAATATTCCATGATACAGATGGAACAGACAATACTGCCTTCCATTCAAACAAAGGGAAAAACAAAGGGAAACAAGGGAAAAACAAACAAACAAACAAGAAAGCTCTGTTCCATGGGAGGACATCTATTTATTACCTCCATTCCCCTCTTGGAAAAACACAAAATATTCTCCTTCTTTAGAGATACCTACTCTTCTTCTACTGGCAGATCATGCTTCTTACTTACCAGAATGTAAATCCTCAATCTCTGCTTCTTTCATCAAAAAATAAGTTGACAATTCTTATTTTGCCCCTTTTCAAAAATCCTGATTCAAAAAGAAGACAAGTTAATTTTTCAATGGACATACATATTTGCTCTATAGAATATTTTAGGGAAAAAATGGAGATTCAAACTATTTTCAAGCTCAAAATGATTCTGCAAATCATGTAGTTCAATTCTGCTGCAAAACACCCCCCCCCCCAACTTTAGGGATAAACTATTTAGCAGTTAAAACTGTTTATGAAGAACTTGCAGTAAGATGGGTAAATGCTTTATAAGAAGAGAAAGGTACAGTATATGGCATAAACCATGATCTCAACTATATGTAGCAGGATTATCTGTTACTTTTCTATTTATATACTTCTTAGCTTTTCCTGTAATAAACATACTGCTTTTATAATTAGAAAGCCATAAAAGGATTTTGGTGATTACAGTTCATTCTTCTTGCTTATGCTACTAAGACTTTTCACTTCTCAGCCAAAAAGTGTGTTTTCATAGGCAATGGCAAAGTACTTAGTGGTATTTCAGAAAAATTAAGAGCTGTTTTGTAAATATTACAGGTCATTGGGGAACATACCTGAAAATAGTGCTTGTAGCATCACTCTTTCTTCAGATAGTAGTTTCTCTTCTACCTGTTCATCAAGCAATCGTAAGCCCTTTCTCGTCTTGAACATCCTGTAGTCTTTGACAGGAACAAGTCTTGTATTGGCCATTGGTAGCATCTCTTGCACTTCAGCCTGTTTCTCTGCACCTATTGGTGAAGGTCTCCCTTCAAACTGTACTTATTGTCCTCAGTAGCAACCTTTTCAGAATCACCAGGACGTGGCTCTTTTAGGATGCTCTGTCTTGCTTTACCTTTAAGATGTACACCTTGGAGAACCTTTGACAGAAATAAAAAAAATTAAGGTTATTTTAGAAATTATCACACAGAAGATTATCTATAAAAATACCACTAATGCAAAGCACTTACCTGGTTGCTGTGTAGTTATGAAAGAAAGGTCATAATCTTTGTAGGACAATGCAAACGGGGTTGGGGTGGGTTGGTTTGTTCGATTGTTTGCATCTATACAGAAATACCAGCATGATGCTGAAAGTTTCTGAAATTATCAAAGTAACTAGAGAACAGTGGCAATTTTGAAAGTCTTCAAGATATGCTTTGAAGGAGTGAGGTGGCTTCATGGAGAGGAGAGGATAGTTACTTGTGAAAAAAGGAAGGCACAGCGGACAGAGCCTGAGCTTTGGAAAGAAGACTAACTAGGGTGCAGATTCCAGCTCCCTCACTTGTTAGCTGTCATTTAACCTCTACAATTCCTCATCTCCTCGTTTGTTTTCAGGGTACAAAAGTTGTTCGAGGATACAAGATAATTTTTGTAAGCCTCCTAGTACAATGCCTGAACCACTGTATGTCTCAATAAATAGTAAGTGCTATTGATTTTAGACAAAAGCATGAAAGGAAGTCAATTTAATAATATACAGTGGGTAAGTGTACGTATTCAAAAAGATAGTTTAAAGCCATTAAAATGCACAAATCAGTTAAATAGGAAGCTCTTGGAACTTAGGAGTTTGGATTCCCGACATCGATTATATTCTTTTGACAGGGGAATAAGAAAAAACAACAGACAAATGGGAGGGCTGGGAGTAAAGGGCAGAAAACTGTACTTGAACAACAATTGAAATAAAAATTAAAAAAAGAAAAAAACAATACATAAGTAGACTCTATTGAACAGGAGGAAGGTAACTGTAGTGGCACGATAGAACAGCTAGAGGACTACAGCAGACAATGAAAGAGCCATGTACAAGGGTGTGACTAAGGGGTGGAAGGATAAAATTGAAACTATTAAAAAAACAAACAAACACCCATTAGAATGTTAACACCAACTGGTGACTGACTTATAGAAAGTCTCCTATTTCTATATACCTCTCTCTACATCAATGCAAATAGTTAGGTACATCTTTGGTCAAGATCAATAATATCATTGGGAGGAGCTGAAAGTAGGACAGATCATTTCAAACTATTGTGAAAACTGTCTCATACATAAAAGTACATAAAAGCCTGAATTCTAACTCCAGGCTTTTTTATGTCCGCCAGTTGATTTTTGTGATCAGCTTAGTAACCTTTATGTATATCTAGATGTATGGTTTGCATTTATACATCTTACTTTTTAAAGAGCTCCAAAGCAGAATCACTTATATTACATTCTAGATTTATAAATAAACAAAACAAAACAAATTTTCTAAGCATTTACAATCTGTTACTGGACTTATTTTAAGATGTAGGGTTTTTAAATTTCTGCAGATTCTGGCTATAACATAAGCTATCTTGGCTTTTAAAGGCTCTGTGAAATTTAGTTTTGTTTACACCTCGATTTAAGCGCCTTGCGTAGAGAAACAGAAGGCACTGTTCCTTTTTTCAGCTTTCTTCCTATGCCCTGTGACTCTAAGTCACTCTCATGGAAACATTTGGAACACAGCTTAGCACTGCGTCTTGGAATCCGAATCTTTCTTCTTCTGGGGTCCAGACAATGAATAGCCCTGACCCATTTTAAGTGCTCTATGGTACCAGTTGAAAATCTATAGTAATCATATTAAAGTTCCATTAACATGAAAATACGATAGTAATGTTACAGCAGACATAAACCCATTTATTATTTAACTCCTTTGTATAAGCATTAAGTCCAGTTCATTAAAGTTTAATTTACTTAATCTGATTTCAGTTTTCAAATTTCTTTGATTCTATTGTTCCATTTCAAATGTGTGCAATTCTTATGTTAAATAGACTACCACATTTTCTCTTTACTGCCTATATCTAAAAGAATCGGGTCAAATTCAGTATGTGTCTTTTCCTTTCCTGTGGCCTTCCCCCTCCCACCCCTTAGCAATTTTAAACCATGTCCACACATTCTTTGGCACTCTTCCTTCCAAGGGGTAGAGCCTAATTCCCCTCCCCTTGAGTGTGGGCTGGGGTTAGTGATTGCTTCTAAGGAATATGAAAAAAAGGGAGTGATAGTGGGCAATTAGACTGGATCATAAATGGCCCTGAGGCTTCCTCCTTACTCTATTGACCAGTTTTTGTCCCAGGGGAAGTTATCTGCCACGTCATAGACAGCCCTATGAAAGGTGCACTTAGCCGGAAATGGAGGCCTCCAGCCAAAGGATGTGTGAGTGAGCCTTTCTGAAAGAAGACCCTTCAGCCTCAGTCAAGTCTTCAGATGAGTGCATTCTTCGCTAACATCTTGACTGCAGTCTTATGAGGCACCCTGTAACACCCAGCTAATCCACTCTGAATTCCTGACCCTCCAAGATTTTAGAGTATAAAAATGTGCATTTCTCCATTTTTCAGTCCCAGCCAAATTATTGTTTTGAAATGAGTGAAGAAAAAAATGCATTAAAGTCAGATAAGGAAAATCACAAAACTACTCTTTCTGCATCCTTTTATCTCAGATGCAGAACTAAGCTCTATGACTTCTGTATATTTTAATTGAGGCTTTCAAGCATATAGTTGTTAAGAACTGAAACTGGTAACAATTTTAATTTCCTCAACTAATTATTAGGGAAATAATATAGCAGTATGGCATAACACAATTCTGATATACTCTCAATCACCTTGAGAAAAAAACATTAACATGGAAAAACCTGCATTTAAGTCTCAATTACCTTTTATCAGCCATGTGGTACTAGATCCATCTCTCAGTCTTGGAGCCCCCTCATAAGGCTGTAGTAAGAGTTCATTAGGGTACAAGTGTTCAAAGCTCTGTGTAAATGGTAAAGTACTACCCAAATTTTATACTTTCCTAGGTAAACTAATTCTACTTTGGGGACTTTTTTTGACTGTTCTATGACCATGATGCTGTTTGATCAAGAGAATACGTACTTGGAATTGCTTCTCTAATACAGGAAAGGCAAATCTGTGCCTTTTATGAGGTTCTTTTCTTAACTAATGGCATGTTTGTAAGGCAGCGTTTCCACAGATTGGGTGTAGTGTCTAACCATGCAAGGGACCATCAAATATCAGCTAGTCCCCCAAATTATATTATTAGCCTGGTCTTCTAAAGCAAAGCTTCCCAAGTTGTGTGTGTGTGTGGGGGGGGGGAGCTCCACCAGCAGATCTCCCCTGGCCACCATGGATGAGCATAATTCTACCAAGACATGATCTGCTTGGGGAGGAAGGCTGGCCAGTCTTTCAGAGGAGAAAGGTGTTGTAGCCTTTTTCTCAAGGGGTTTTTATTGAGTTTAGCTTGCATAGTGATGCATATCAAAGAAAGGATGTATGGCTTACAGGTAACATTTCTGAGATCACAGGGGTCCTTTCGAGTCAGGGTCTGGTAAGCAAGGTGATGCCAATTGGCTGTAAAACCTTAGGAAACAAACTTATTTTGTGCTTGGACCCTTGACATTTGAATCGAGGACATTCTTAGCAAAGCAGGTTTCACAGGACTTTATCCATTCTTTCTTAGGCCCAATTGCCACCCCCCACTGGAGACCACTGGTTCCAACACAGAGCTGTACCCACTATTGGCATTGTTTCAGGCCTGAATTAGGCAAGGAAAGCAAGGCAGCCAAGAGATTAAGAGACTTTTTACAGATAGAATGAGGACTCAGGCTATGATAAAGCTGAGGGGTGAGGGTTTTTTGTCTCTTCTCTGCAATCCCTTAAGTCCTTCCCTGATGCCCCCTTTTTGACCATACCTGTCTTAGGTTATCCCTCCCTTGAGGAATCTTACCCATCATTGACTATCCAGCCATCTGCCCAGAGCGAAGCAGGGGGAAGTAAAGGAGGCAGGGGCTGAGCCTCTGCTGGGAGGATAAGTTCTGTCTTCCTAGTGGCTTATGGTCCCAAGGTCCCCTAGCCATGGGGCCTTTTTGCCAGTTGGCAGGGTTACAGCCTCTGAAACTAGGCAGGATGGTTCCCAACACCACCTGGCATGCCTGGTGAGCACAGCCATCCATCAATTCCCTGAGCCCATCAGGTTGCCTGGGCCACCTGGAACCCTTGAAGTAGTTACATCAAGCCAGTCCCAAACAGCTTGGTTGGTTAAATATTTATTTAAGTATTAAACAAATACTCCCTATGTGTAAAATAACATTAAAGGGCTAGGGAATACTGTAGTCTAACCAGAATATATAATTAGAATTTGGGATAAAATTAAATTGGCAATAATAATTGAAACTGTTTTTAGCCCTGATCAGTACGGCTCAGTTGGTTGGGCATTGGTCCACAAAGAGAAAGGCCACCATGTTCCATTCCCGGTCAGGGCACATGCTTCGGTCGCAAGTTTGGTTTCCAGTGGGTCGGGGTGGATAAGAGAGGCAACTGATGGATGTTTCCCTTTCATACCAACGTGTCTTTCCCTCTATCTCCCTCCCTTCCACTCTGTATAAAAATAAATGAAATGTTTTTAAAAAATTGAAACTACTTTTAAAGCATTTACCTTGTGCTATACATATTGTAAAGACTTAGTTTTAGTCTTGCAAAAACTCTGCAAGCAGGATTTTATCCTTTTACAGAAGATGAAACCAAAACCAGAGCCAAGCATAGCCACACTCAATAGTCAGTTGAAATGAGAATTCATGTCTTCCCCTGCTGAAAGCCACCTCTGGCAGAAAATCCCAAACCAATTATTACCTCATACACACAGTAATGAATTGGTTTACACTGTGATTCAGAATCCATTTTCTTTCTCCTGTTGACTACACGTTTTTTACACTCTGGCAGGAATTTACCTTTGGCTGCCTGCACATCAAATATTTTCCAGCAGAGTGGCTAACAAAAACCCCTTCTACCCCCTTCTACAGGAAGCTGCCTCTGGGCACAAGGTGGGACAGTGGGGGTGGGGGGGTACTGAGGTTTATGGCTTTAATTATACCTACAACTTAAGCATCTTCTACAGAAAGCAAAAATCTGAAACTAGGCCAAATGTTAGCATCTGCTTAATCCAAGTGATGTGAAATAGGTATTTGTTACATATTATTTTTTTGTTTGCCAGTGTGTTAAAATGTTTCATAATTAAAAGTTTAAAAACAATTCATTTCAACAATTCCTGCAAAAACTCTTCCAAATTATTGTACATTTATTTCTTTGGTTATGAAATAAATTTAGTTTTTTAATGTCTTTACAACAACAAAGAGAACGAATGAAAAGGTCACTTTAATTCTTAACTTGCCAGTCTCACTTCACACTTAGCCGTCTGTGTGTTCGACACAGCACCGATATTCCCTTACAGTCCCCCCACCTTTGAGTCATGTTGATTCATGCTTTTCAGTCAGAGCCTTTGCCTATGTCCTTGCAACTTCTGTCACAAAATGGTGATTGTACTGGGAGATGCCGGGGAAGGCTTCAGAGGAGATAACATTGGGGCTGAAGAGTCCACAGGAGTTTGCCATTGCAAGCAGATGCAAAAACAGAGATATAAAATAACTCCTTGGATCTTACTGGCAGATAAAGCATTAAAAAATAATCTGGAGGCTTGAAATGAGAGGACCGAGGTAGGTGGGAGTTTGTTCCGGGTGGGCTGGAGCGGTAGCTGGAGGACAGACAATGAAGGGTTTTTCCTATGCTAATGAGTCGTGGAGCCATCCTTCAGGACACTGGCAAAAACTGAGATTTCAAGAAAATATTAGAATTTCTTTTTATAATTTTTCACCCCATCCTTTAATTTCTGATATAGGTATACTGGCATATCACTTTATACACGTAATTTATAAATCACTATGCATAGCCCTGGCTGTGTGGCTCAGCTGGTTGGAGCGTTGATCCATGCCCTGAAAGTTTGCTAGTTCAATTCTGAGTCAGGGCACATATCTCAGTTGTGGGTTCGATGCCTGGTTGGGACGTGTACAGGAGGCAATCTGTCCATGTTTTTCTCTCTCCCTTCCTTTCTAAAATCAGTGGAAACATATCCCAGGGTGAGGATGAAAAAAAATATCACTATGGGTACATGCCTCTGATATATGATGTATCAGAGGCATGTACTCAAAATTTTTAATGGAGAGAACTCCGTAATCAAAAAGTGTGATGATGGCAGCTTTACGAGATGGGAAATTGACTAAGGCTCTCCTTCCCATATTACCTTTTTTGCTGAGCCCTAAATTCAGATTAATACTACCTTGTTGCTGCTAGGACTAACATCACAGTACTCCAAGTCCTTTTCCTATCTCTATTCTCTCCTGCCTTCCTTACAGTTTCTGAGGTGGCAAGAAGACAAAGAGTATTCCTTCCTACTCATGCAGACATGTATTTAATCCAGTGTATATGTACAATAATAGAATATTATAATAATATAATTCAGGTTGGAAGAGAGGTATATGAGGAAAGACTTCACGGAGGAGTCTTTGAGGCATCGGAGAGCCCAAAGGATAGAAATTCTTCCTTCAGGGAACCAGCATGATACAATTTGCGTTCTTAGAAAAGTCATTGCCAAGACATCTAGAAAATGGAATGGAGGTGGTGAGAAAATTAGGTTGGAAGAATTATAGCACACTATTGTAATAATGCATCATTTTAAAAAAATTAAGCAGGATTTGGTCCTCAATATAACAAGTAAAAGCAATACATGAGTTCTCCTCCATTTAAGGAGCCTAAGGAGAAGACACAGGAAAAGCAGGGCAGCAAAAAATTGAAGAAATTAGAGATAAGGAAGAGAACTAGAGTGTGTCAGTAAAGCCAAGGGAGGTGAAGAGTTTCAAGGAGTAGTAAATGATTAAAAGTTAAAGAGGCCAAAAGGACTTAGAAGTGTTCACTGAGATTCAGCAAGATTATCAGTGACCCTTTGTCAACTTTGTTTCAGTAGAGCAACAGTCACAGGGATATGACTCAGGAGGCTGAGAAGCCCAAGAACCTGGTTGTAAAGGGAAGGGTAGTGTAGAGGTGCACATGGGCTCAAGAGTTTCCGTGTCTGTGCTTACAAATATAAGTACAGGTATCCCCTATTCTGAAGTTTGAGTTAAGCCACTTAACTTTATGAAAGACGTGATCAGTACAGTCATCACCCCCCGCCCCAGTAAAAGTGAAAATCCTCTGGATTTTGTTCAGTTAGTGAGAACAGGTATTAATGTAGGTCTCTTGTAAAAGTGTAATGTTGTAATGCGAACTTTCTGAATGCAAGCTGTTTGTTTTATGCCATTTCAGTTTATGAGGTTTCATAGGCATGCTCTACTTTTGAAACCAGAAAAGACAGGCGTTCGCACTGCCTGTCACATACTGAACCCAATAACCAGAAACAGGGATTGAATCTTTATGGGTGCTTTATTTAGATGGCAGGCGATCTGAGAAGATGGCAGGTTCATACCCTAACAGACGGTCTTAAATTCCATTTTAAAATGGCCCTTTTTATAAGTACAAAATATAAGGGGTTTGGAATTCAGGGGAAAGTTAATGGGATTAAGAAAGCTGCAGTATTCTCCCCTTGGGCAGTGGTCTTTAGCTGTGTCCTGGGCTGTGGTCATCTCACCCTGGAGGACAATGGCTCAGATACCATCTTGATTCCTTGCAGCCCTCCTGAGGCACAAAGGTGGAACTGCTCTGTCAGGGTGGAACATACTTTCAGTTCCTGGCACAATAGCTCTTACATGCATTGATTATTAAGCTTATTAGCTATTACTTAAACGGAAATTTTACAACTCTTGAACCCCTATCACTTTCAATGGGGGGGGGGGGAGTAGGAGGGCTGTAATGTAAGCATGGTCACTGACCTGAGGCAAGTAATCTGTAGATATAGCAGTGTAATTGATGGATAGAAATCCCAGAGGGAAATGGAAAATATACAATTATAACTGCTTAAGTGGAGAAAAGACCCCTATTTAAAAACAAAACAAAACACAAAAAAAGTGACTACAAAAGGCCTACCATACATGGTTGAAAGTTCTTAACCTGACTTTTTAATTTTGAAAAATAATTTTTTTCTGCCCTGGTTAGGGTGGCTCACTGGATTGAGGGCTGGCCTATAAGCCAAAGGGTCACTGGTTTGATTCCCAGTCAGGGCACATGCCTGAGTTGCAGGCCAGGTCCCCTGTTTGGGGCAAGAGGCAACCACACATAGATGTTTCCCTCCCTCTCATTCTCCCTCCCTTCCCCTACCTTTAAAAATAAATAAATAAAATCTTTTTTTTTAATAAAATCTTTAAAAAATAATTTTTTCCCAAGCTTTTCCCACTTCTGTATATTTTATCTGCATTTAAGAGCTATCTTGCTTCCACCCCATCCCCCAATCTTAGTAAGAGTCAAGGTCCAACTCAATTACCACCACTCCCCTAAAAGCTCCTTTTGATCTTCTAGTAGTGCTTTGTCAACAGCTTAACCCTACCATCTCACATTACCTTAATAGGCTACCTCTTTTTAAAGTGCATTTCTTTTGTCTATGAGCACATTTACCCACATTTCTATTTCCCATTTTACCTTGAACATTGATTTTAATGACCTACCAACCACCCTGGACTATAAATAGGGATTCAAATTAGTCTGGGCTTAATAGTTTCCTTTAGCTCTCCTCTAGAGCTAAAGGGCACTTCCTAGCCAATGACCAGATACTGCCAGAATACGACCCGCTTCGTCGAACTCCGGGATGTGAAACCTGATCTGTACTCGCTCAAGAGCAACCCGTACACTCTAAATGGAAGCGCACGCCTTCAACGGTTCTCCCAAATTTCCCTCCTTTGCCGTCTCTTCATGTTAAATCATAAGGAAACAGAATTCCTTCCGAGTAACCGTCGCTCAAAGTCATGGAAGTAGCGGGTAATGAGAAAGTATGAGAAATCTGGAGGCAATCACTGAGCAGGAAACGCTAGAGCGACCTTAGCCCTCCAGGTCCCTCAGTTTCCTTGCCCCGCCCCACGTTACGCAGCTGCAGTACATCACGTCCACCACGCGAGGCCCTGCCCGGCCCCGCCCCACCCTGGCCTACTACCCGCCTGGCAGTGCTGGGTTTTAATGCAGCTCGGAGCCTGCTCTCACGCACTGGTGGGAAAGAGTATCCGCGCTGGCGGTGCTGCAGCCCACTGCCGAGCAAACTCGGGCCATCTCGCTACACGGGGCTCCGCTGCCGAAGTTCTCGGGCTACCGGAAATCACGATAAAATTCACACTGACCGTTCCGCCCGTTCGTCGGGAAGGCGGGCTCTCATCCTTCCTTCCGGTGGGCGCTGGGCGCTGCGCTGGACGCCGTTAGCAATCACAGGCTACGTCTCGTCGCAGCTGCCAATCGGAAAGCAGCTCGGTGGCTCGGGGAGGGGAACTCATTAAGACGAGCACTTCATCGCGCCTCCCTCTCTGTTCCAGGATGGTTAAGGGGTTTTGTTGTAACTGGCTTTTTCTGCTGTTTTCGCTCCCTGTGGTTCAATCCAGTGCCATCGCTGTTTTTGTGAGGCTGCGCCTGATGCGAAGCAGAGTGGCGGGACGAACGCTGAGGCGACTTCCGGGGCAAGCGATGGGTCTTCGGCCGCGAGCTCTGAAAGGGAACGGAGGACTTGATGGAAAGAAGGGATAAACGCGTGTGTCCTAGAGATACTGAAGACAAATTGGGCCCAAAGTAAATTTACTAAGAGGGGTATATATATATATATTTGCGTTTTACTTGATCGTTTCCTAATGCGGAGATAATGTAGGAGCTGTTGGTATGGTCGGGCATAAGTATGTGACCCCAAAGGAGCATAAATGAGTCTAACAGGAGAAGACGTCGACTTTCAATTCAACGAACAGGTTTTTTGGTTTTTTTTTGTGTGTGCGTGAGATCCTTTGAAACAATGGGGGAAATTAAGGAAATAAGGTAAGGTCCTTGGGAGTTTGGTAAGCTCAGGGTCTAGTGGGGACTCGTCAAATAGCAGTCTTAGGAGGGACAAGAGAGAAGGGTTTTGTTTAAGGTGTGGGGCATCATAGAAAGCTTTCAGGAGTGGGAGTATCTTAGGACGATGCTGTATGTTTACGGTATGAAATTGCAGTTTTCGTATAAAAACAAAATGGGGCCAGTTAGGCATAATTTCTATTTTGCGTCTTGGAAGAGCTCCGTAGCATATTAAGTGGCTTATTTATTTCCTGCTTAACAGGAATGTTTGTCACTTCTTCGTTTCTTTCTCTTGCTCACAAGACTCGCAAGACTTGCAGGAATGATTCCAACATGTCCAAGCACCATTGCTTCTTTTCCCCCTTTTTGTTGCTTTGTCCAGATTCCAATCAAAAAGACTCAGCTCAAGGTATTATTTATTGACATTTACTTTCAATTATAATATGCTTATATTTTATTCGACTGAAATTCACAGAGCTTTTGGTTATATAGCTTTCTTAAAAGTCACATTTGGGAAAAATTGGTCCATGCAGAATGAGCTTGCTTGGCGTGCAAAGGGTAGGACCTGGATTGATCGATTAATTTATAAAGCTGTTATTTATTTATTTTTCTGGAGAGCGGGGAAGGGAGAGAGAAAGTGGGAGAGACTCTGTGTGTGTGAGAGAGAGAGAGAGAGAGAGGAGAGAGAGAGAGAGAAAGAGAAAGGAAGGAAGGAAGAAGGAAGGAAGGAAGGAAGGAAAGAGAAAGAAAGAGAGAAAGAAAGAGAAAGAAAAGAAAGGAAGGAAGGAAGGAGAAAGAAAGAAAAAGAAAGGAAGGAAGGAAGAAAGAAGGAAGGAAGAAAGAAGAAAGAAAGAAAGAGAGAGAGAGAGAAAGAAAGAGAGAGAAAGAAAGAAAAGAAAAGAAAGAATGAATCAGTTTCCTCTTGCACTCTGCCAGCTGGGGACCTGGCCCACAACCTAGGCATGTGCCCTGACAGGGAATGGAACTACCTTTCTGTTCCCAGGGCAGCACTGAATCCACTGAGTCATGCCGGCCAGGGCTGGACCTGTTTTTCTCATGAGTCTATACCTAAGGGTGGAATTGCTGGGTAATATGCTAACTCCTCATGTCCAACCTCTTGAGGAAAGCTAGCTGAACTGTTTTTCCAAAGTGGCTGCACCACTCTACATTGCCACTTGCAGTGGATGAGAGTTCCAGTTTCTCCATGGTCTCCTAGGTGTGAAGTGGGAGCTCATTGTGGTGGTTGTCCTAATTTTAAGGACTCAGTTTGTAAGGAACCTGGTAGAAGATGCTCCTTGAGTGCAGAGACAATATCTAAGGTGAATTTGTCTTTTCAGTCCCTGGTACACAAATAGATATGTGTCATATGTGTTCCTGAAAAAACCTGTCCAACTAGTTGTGCATTTGAAAGAAGCAGGGCTTGTGGGTAAAAACCCTATGCAATTTGATAATCTTGAAAATAAACAGTGATCAGCACAGAGAGAAGAAGTAGTCTTAATGCTCTCCTACCCCATCAAAGGTAACTTTAAATGGAGACTGCCATAGGGTGTAGGTGCATTAAAACAGGAAGCCTGGTGGGGCTAGATTTTACAGATGGAAGTGGAGCTCTGGGCAGAAGGGCTTCTGTTCAGATGGGTTCAGAAGAAGGTAACCTGCTGAGAACCTAGGTGGAGGTGGGTGGGGCTGGGGAGGGTACCAGGAATGCAGGCCTTTCAGTTTTCACTTTTTTAAAGGTAGAGTGAAAGTAAAGGTGCTGCCAGTTCGCCTCAGAGTACAGAGAAAAGAGGGCTTTTTTTTTTCCTTTTCTGCTCAGTTGGATTCCAGGTGTTGAGGTTCTCTTAGGAAAGGTGAAACAGTGGCTGTCACATTATTCTGGTGCATTCTTTGTGTTACTGCAGAACAGATTTACTCAAATGTAGACTGCTTAACTGAAAGTCGCTAGTCCCGGGAAGCCACAAGGGGTCACTGCCATAGGTTTTGTTGGTGTACTTGTACTTAATTATAAATGGAATTTTCTTTAGTTGATTGTATTTATTTATATTTGTTTTTTATCACTTTTGCATGATTTTTGTTACTAATTTTTATTGTTTTACGGACACTGAGGTTCTCATTTTGATCATTTGATTATGCCTTTGCTTCCTCCAATAACTTCATAGCCAGTGATTAAACCTTTTCACTGCTGTTCAAGTAATGAACTGTTGTGATTACTGAACATGTTAATGAGGACATGTAAGCTATTTTAAGGATATTGTTTGCAAAGGGCATTGATTGACTATTAACACAAAGTGATTTAAAAGAAAACATCTCTTTTCAGGAATTACATTGTTGTGGGATTTTTTAATCTTTATTATTATATTTTTCTTCAGAAAGCCATGGAGTTTTGAAATTATTGGTGACTAAAGGTAAAGGCAATTCTGAATTTTAGACCTTTTCAGCTAATTCATAAGTTGTACATTTTACTTTTTGGATATGGATTGGGGCCCTCTGTATTACTTATACACCACTATGTAACAAATTACCCCAAACTTAGTAGTTTAAAATAACAAACACTTACGGTGGGGGGAGGGGGTCATCTGCTTCCAAACTGTCTCACTTGGCATGTCTCAGTTTTTGTTTTTGTGTTTTTAATCCTCTCTGGAGGATATGTTTATTGATTTGGGGGAGAGAGACAGAAATGGCAGTGTGTTTCCTCCCATACATGGGCTAAGCAGGGATTGAACCTGCAGTCTGGGTGCGGGCCCCGAC
>PVKU01015096.1:0-19692 GCA_004027475.1 Anoura caudifer | reverse complement strand
AGTACAGGATAATTAGTGAGCTGATTTAGAAGCAGAGCCCCAGATCAAGCACCAGGTTCTGTGGTGTGAGACAACTTGGTTTAGAGTTTGGAGAAGCCAGAGATTACTGGATACTATGGCCAGTCAGGGTGGAGGTTAAGTCTAGAACTGGGTTTTAGAAAATGGTATCAGGTGGGATGAACACTGCAAGCAGGACTTGTAGGTAGGAATTTATATGACATGCTGACAGACGCTCAGACACTGAATAAAAGGTTCCCCGGGAGCATTAGGGGCAGTGGGCAACACCAGAGCCTGAGGGCCTTAAGAATCAGTGAGGAGCTGGACATGGATGTAACAGGTAGAGGGAACTCATCACTGTGGTTTTCTTTCCCTTCATCTGCCTCAATCCCAGGTATGTGAACTGTGCCCGGGATGATGAAGAGCAGAACCTGGTGGCCTTTCAATACCACGGACAGATTTTCTACCGAACCTGCCGGGTCGTCAGGCCGGGCTGTGAGCTGCTGGTCTGGTGCGGGGATGAGTATGGCCAGGAGCTGGGCAGCAAGTGGGGCAGCAAGTGGAAGAGAGAGCTCTCGGCCAGGAGAGGTGGGCACCCCTGTTCTTCAAACAGAAAGAAAACAGAATTCTCCATAGAAGTATTCATGATCCAACTCCTAAGTAGAGTGAAATCCACTCTAAAGTCAGTAAGGTTTCAAATCAGGTGCTTTAGAAATTCACGGTTCATTCATATGCCTTTGACTCTTAGGCAAAATTTTCAAATTTTTCATTTTTAAAATATTTCATGCACAAAATACACAACCACAAGTAGTGCTGAGAGGCAAAAAAAATGTTTTCCAGTGCTAACCAGCTCTGTCACCTAGGCAGTTTTTCTGATACTTTTATAGCTGTTTCTTCCTAATTTTCCTCCATACTTCTAAATAAAACATTTTTGTTTTTAGGCATTCACTATTATTTAAAGATTTTGGCCTCGCTGGTGTGGCTGAGTGGATTCAGCGCCGGCCTGTGGACCAAAGGGTCGCCAGTTTGATTCCCAGTCAGGGCACATGAGAGGCAACCATACACTGATGTTTCTCTCCCTCTCCCTCCCATCCCCACTTTCTGAAAGTAAATAAATAACATCTATATCTTTTTAAAAAAGATGTTATTTATTTTTACAGAGAGTGGAAAGGAGGGAGAAAAAAATCAATGTGCAAGAGAAACATTAATCAGTTGTCTTTAGCACACCCCCAACTGGCCCACAACCCTGGCATGTGCCCTGACTGGGAATAGAACTTGTAACCTTTCAGTTTTGGAACAACACCCAACCCACCATGCCACACCATTGAGGCAGGGCACTTTTGTTCATCATTTCAGGGAATTATGAGAGATCCTACTCTGGCGCAGAGAGTCCTGGAACCTGGAAATACAGATTAACATGAGGATCAGAATCACTGCTCTTGAGGAGCTGACTAATAAAGGAGGGAAGCCCAGGCACATGTGCTTGCATGTGCATGACAGTACACAGCGGTTAGTGCTTTGGAGAAAACTCACCCAGGACAAGTGCCCAGGGATCAGTGTGAGGGGTGGTGTGGTGTGGCAGGTGGTCCAGGAAGGGCTCTCTCAGGAGATAACACTTACAAAAATACCTGCAGACAAAGGATCCCAGGTAGAGAGAGCAGCTAGTGCAGGGAAGAAAAGAGGTGGGGCGTTGGATTGGCTGAGGGGCACTCAGGTCTCTTCTCAGCATAGAGGGTAAGAACAGAGATCAGATAGATGCTTAGCAGCCCAGAAATGCAGTGTTGATGATCTGAGTTGAGATGCTGGGGACTTTCCTGAGTGAAAGTTGCAGTTGTTAGCTGTAGAGTGGTGTGTTCTTTGTTCTGATGATGCTTCGTTAATTTTTAGAAAATGAATTCCCGTGGGGAATCCCCTCAGAGATGACTTCATCCCCAAGTGAGAGAGCATGGTGGGTTGGCCAGAGAGGAACAGGAGTCGGGGGTGTAAGACGTGTGGTTGGAGAAATATTTTGAAACAAGGCTTCTCAGTGTGTTTGAAATGGACTAACACTGAATGAAATGAAGCATAAATATTTGGTGTGAGACTTGAGAAATGACTTTTTAAAAAAGATTTTATGTATTTTAGAGGGGAAGAGGAAGAAAGAGAAGGAAACATCAATGCATGGTTGCCTCTGACACACGCCCCCTACTGGGGACCTGGCCCACAACCCAGGCAGGTGCTCTGACTGGGAATCTAACCTGCTACTCCTTGCTTTGCAGGCAGGCACTCAATCCACTGAGCCACACGAGCAAGGGCAGGAAAGACATTTTATTTTATTGATTTGAAAAACTGAAAGAGAAGCAATTCCTAGTTGGGGCCTGCAGTTTTCCTCTTTAACATGACTTACAGTATACCTGTACAAGGGGAAAGGTCACTGCAGTTCACGGAGTGAAATGGCCTTTCATGCTACTCAAAAGTCCTTAGTCTGGGCAATATCAAAAAAGACCCTTGATATGGGCTTTCTGGGTTTCTGAAGAAGATGCACTGCATACAAATAAAAAGGAAAATAGACTGTGAGTGGACACTTCCTGGGAGAAAGGGCTTGTGCTGTCACCACAGTAAGAATGATTCATGGGGCAGGTCTTACCAGGAGACTAATCGTACGGCCCAAGCATTCCCATCAACATCTGCCCTGACCAAACCTTTCTCTTTCAGCGGAACCCAAGCCAGAAGTGCACCCATGTCCCTCCTGCTCTCTGGCCTTCTCCAGTCAGAAATTCCTCAGCCAACATCTGAAACTCAGTCATCCCTCTCAGATTCTCCTGGGAACATCTGCAAGAAAACACCTCCAAGCAGAGGAACCCTGCCCAGAGGATCAGAATCTGCAGCAGCAACATACTAGTACACACAGCTGGAATGATAAAGCTGAAGGTCAAGAGATCAAAGACAGGTCCAAACCTTTGCTTAAAAGGATCAGTCAGAAGAGAATCTCAAGACCCTTTTTCCAGGCTTCCAAAGAATGAATGAGGAGCTCTAGTGATCATGAGAGAATGATGGAGGAAGAGCCCCGCAGAGGCCAGAAAGAGAGTCCACAGGGTGCAGGCAAGTTATTTGTGAAAGTGGGAATGTCAAGAATGGTAACAATCAAGTATAGAGGTTGTTTGCAAGGCTTCAGTGATGGGTCACATCTCATCACACACCAGAGGACACATTCAGGGGAGAAGCTCTGTGCTTGCAGGGAGTGCAGGAGAAGATTTACACGGAGGTCAAATCTCATCACACACCAGAGGACACACTCAGGAGAGAAGTTCTGTTTGCAGGTAGAGTGAGTGAATCATTAAGTCGCATATCAACAGCCATAGGAAGTCTACGGTCCCTTACTCTCCCCAAAATTGTAATTAGTACAGAAGTAACTGGTTAAACAAACCCTCCAGTTTCGTAACAAGAGATGAGATGGACAACCTCCGTAAGAATCTCCTTCATGGTTTTTTTACCTGTTTTAAAACGTTTTGTCTCCATACACATCCCTCATTCTCCCCATCACTGAAAGCAGAGGATTCCTGAAGAGCCACAAAGAACTCATACTCAGCCACAGAAATTCAACTCCTGCAAATGTGTAAATCTGGAGTCAGTCTACTTTGGTTACTGCCCAGAGAGGGATTTGAGACAGACTCATCAGGGAAGGGAATTCCCCGGACTCTTGGGATATAGGAGCCCATTTTGCATGACAGGTTCTCCCATGGGAAATCAGCCCTGCATTGTAACCTAGGCTTGAAGACTTGTTTGCTAAAACTCCCTCACCCTGAATTGAGGTAGCAAACATTTACTGCATGTCTTTAAAGTAACTTCCTAAAATCTTTGTTACACCTTCCAAGGATGAGTGTAACCAATTTAACCACTTTTCCCTTTGCATTTGCAAATGCCCTTCTGTGATGTGATTAGTGGCATCCTCTCCTTTGTTTTCTGTAAAAGGTAACCACCTAAAGAAAACCTCTGCATAGTAAATGGGGACCATCATGTAATGTGCCCAGAAAAGCAATAAAAGCTTGTCAAGGTAAAGGTTGGGGTGCTCTGAAGTGCTCTCCCCTTGAGAGAGTGGCCATGCCCTCCGTTTTCCTCCACAGGACTTGGTAATCCGTGTGAATTTCTCTTGTACCTCATCCACAATGTCGCAGACCCCACAAGTCAGGGTCTGCATCACTGGGAAAGGGGCCTTTTCTCCTAATCAGCTCCCTACCCGTCCTCCCTTGGCTTCTCTTGGCTCTTCTGGTTTCCTACAGTCTTGGAGCCTCAGAGGTGTGAACGGCAGGGAGGACTGTATGCTTGTGCACGGACATGAGCCTGGCTCAGTCTGGGTACCTGGTCTTCCTCACTCCTTGCTGCCCCTTCAGGGTCAGCATTTCCTGGTGCACGGCGTACAGATTCCACATCAGTCCATGCTGTGTGTGTCTCAGCTCTGTCTTCTCAAGCTGTGCGACCTAAGATAAGATTCTCAACTTCTCTCTGCCTGCTTCCTAGTCCGTACAGTGGAAATGGGAACTCCAGCCTTTGGGTTTGACATTCAAAACTGAGTCAGCACAGACAGAATCTGGCAGGAGGATCGCTGAGATCGCAAGTCCTCCTAAACAGTCTTCAGTGCCCATGTCTTCTGGGTGTTTAGTGCTAAACAAAGGAAGATGAGGGCAGGGTGGGGGTCTGTAGCCAAACTCAGACTTTGGGCAGACCGCACTGCTTTCCCCACATAGACTCAGCTGCCCTGAGAAGGAGGCCTGAGGTGGTGGATGAGCTTCCCTCCAGGTCACCCCCCTCCCACTGAGCATGTGCACCCTCAGACCCTCCTCAGCACAGGCAGGTGGTACTGAGAGTGACCTGTGAAACAAGACCCTCGGCCACCCTTTGCTGAGAACTGACCTGCCTGCACTGGTGTGTTAGGTAGGATGGATGGTAAGCCAAGGCAGGGAGGATGAGGAAGACATGTCTCACCCACTGACTCAGCAGTCCTAGCCTGGTCCAATTCTATTGCCGGATGTTCCAGCATCACAAGAAACCATGCTGACACGTTGAAAGCCTAGGTATCATTTCCACTATCTGGGAAAGAAAGGCTTTCAAAGTGTATTCATCCCAAGGCCTAGAAGATGGCAGGGGGTCCACAGCACTCCAGGAAAGGACCCATAGAACAAATCTGGCTAAGAGCTTTCCTCTGGTCACTATCTGTTTTATGAGAGGGTCCCTACTGCTTACAGAAAGAGCCCTTAGGTAACTTTGGGTAACTGCCTCAACTTTAACTGTCATGTGTCACAGATCTGTTTTACAAGATGAACAACTGGGATCTGAAGTGAGATAAGGATTCAGGCTAACAGACCCCCACACATACCTGAGTTTGGGTAGTCACGTCCCCCGTGGAAGCTGGCACCACTTTTACCCACCAATCAATACGTAATTTCCTCGCCCCCATCCCACCAACTATATAAGTCCTCAGGACAAAGGACCTGGTGCTCTTGCCACCCAAGTTACTGCCTTTCACTCCCATCTCAGCAGGACCTGTCCTCTTCCATGATAATGTATCTAATAAACCCTGCTTGCACGCTAACACACTTGCTGATCTGTAATCATTTACTGCATTGGCAAGAGGAAACCCAGTTTCTCCTGTGACAGATGCACCCAATCTGCGTATGGCATCCATGAAGCCAGCAACACAGCACCTTCTGCAATGCCCTTTCCTCGTACCTGGGCCCCACAGGGCTTCATACATCACTGACACCATCTCAAAATTATTACTTATTGTATCTTTAAATGTGTTTGTGAAGTCTGATGGAATAATAGACATGCACAATGTTGGTCATTCCTGGCCACCCATTCCCAGATAATGTCCACAATGGCCCAGGAGCACAATATTCCGGTGGACCCAATGGGTGGGAGTCCAGTGAGACTCAAGGTGACAACAGGGCAAACATCCACAGCTGGTGCTAACAGCTCCCAGCGGTTGCACATTTCCTAGAACCAGAGCTGAGTTCAATACACAGAGATGCCAAAAAATTAGTGAGGACCCCATCATACCCTCTCCTGTGTGAGGGAGACCTAAGCATGACCCACCCTGTTCCTGCTGGAGTGGGTTCACCAAAAGGGGGACACCCACCCCCATGACCTGAAACAATGACCTTTCTGTCCTCCCGGTGCCAGGCTTGTGAAGAGTGTCTACTTAAACTATGTGGATTTCAATAATAAATACCCACTATTATTTTCTTTTATGCTTTTTTAAAGGAAGGTGTGTGTCTTTCTTGGGTTTTGTTTTCCCTCCCTGTTTTCTCTGCCCCACCAGCACAGCCAAGAGAGAACACCATAAACTCAGTATTCTGTGGCTTTCAGCATGGGCCACAGGAGAGAGGCAGAGTCCTGGTGTAATGATGGCAGCGTGGCTGCCACTGAAATACACTGGGGAGGGGAACCCACAGACTGCCAAGGTGATGGTCACCAGGACAGACCCTGGAGCTCTCCTAGGAGGCTTAGAGATTCAAAATGAGTAGAGAAAGGTCTGTTCCCTCCCCCTCCCCTTCAGCAGCAAACCACATTCCTAGTGTAGCTGCCAGCCTCCAAGGTGTCCCCCAAATCCACATGCTGTCACCCCTGCCCTTGTATAGTCCCTCCTTCTCACAACCAAGCTGATCTGTGTTGTGAAAATGGTGTGCGACTCTCAAAGCTAAGTCATAAACAGGCCCTTTTGTTTCAGCCTTGCTCACATAGTTCACATGGTCTCAGACCACCTTGTGCAGGGAGCTGGGTGTTTACACACCCCTCCCGCCCACCAGTCAGTGGCTGGTAGCCACCATCCTTGTTTTGAAGAAGAGGCTCCAAGAAGGGAGTGCAGCCTGACATCTGCTGGATTCTGAGTCTCTTGCCCTTGGCAGGCAGCTGAAGTCACTGTCCTGTCCCCATGACACCTGGTGGGCCTCCAAGGCCATGCAAGCTGCACCTGCCGGCTTCCCAACTCCTCCACATGACACTGAGTGACTTGGATGGGGCAGGTCAATACTCCTTGGGCAAAAACAACATCAGTTGCTGAGGGAACAGGACGGCACTGCCACCTGCCTCCATCACGCATTTGACTCTGTGACTACAGTGGCCACCGCCGCTGTGGCCAGGCCCACCTGGTTTACGTTCTGACTGTCTGCCACCCAGGTAAGGGAGCTGTGGGCTGGCTTGGGGACCATAGCTGGGCAGGTGAGGGGGTCACTGCCCACAATGGTCAGCCACAAACACAGAACAACTCACTGCCCTCCACAGCTGGGGTCAGGTAAGCCCTTCTAAAATTTGCAGATTGTCTTAACACCCAGACCCTAACCTGTCTGTCCTTGGTCTGGCCCCACGTCTGGCCCCGGTCCTGATTGCCCTGGACAGTGTCTGACAAGCCTCTGAGAGCCGCCCTTGGGGAAGTATGTTACCCACAGATGCTGTCTTTAAAGATCAGACTTCTTAAAAGTTACTTTTAAAAGCTTTTTTTAAAAAATTTCTTTTAAGTAAGAGACAGTTAATCTCATCACCTGGAGAACACTGTCACATTTTGAAATTGGCACTTTAAGATCTTCTTTTGCAGACTCTCATACTTGATGGGAACATTTTTTTTCCTGATGATATGCAGTTATTGTTTTAAAAAGTGAGTTTGGTAAATACAGAAAATAAAAGCACCCATTATTCCATAATCCAGAAGGCACACCAATTAACACAGCGAGTTAGAGCTTTCTGTTCACCGCACACACGGGCACACCCGCACAGCTTTCCTTTACAAACGGTACAGAGCCCCGTCTGACTCCCTCAGCAGCCTCTTTCCCTCCCAAATGCCTTGAACACCTTCCTCCAGTTTCCAGTCACACTGGATCCCACACCCCTGGGCTACGTTGAGGTTTCACCAACCCCCCTGGGTGGACAAGAATGGTGTTTCCATGGAGAGTCTATAGCACATGTCAGCCTAGTTCCGGTTCAGACGAGACTGTGCAGGGTGTGCAGTGCATCCAGGGCCCAGGAAGGCTCTCCAGTGTCCTGCATTCAAGGGGAAAGCACACTCCACCTTCAGGCCTCTCAGGATGTCAGCCTCCTCCTCTCAGCCTTCTTCTCCTGAGGAAGGTGTTTCAAAATCCTTGTGGCCATGGTGGGGGTGGGGCACTGCTTTCTGGGGAGCAGAGGAGAAACATGGTGCTGAGTGGTGGCTCTCAGGCGGGACCACGGGCACTGTCCTCTGTGCCCTGGCCTACCGCTCTTTGGTTTTGCAGCTTTTTGCCCAGGTGATGCCTTCTGATGAGGGCTCCCAAGATGCCTCAGGCACTGTGGTTGGTAATGGAAGGTCAGGATGCAGCAAACCCAAGCCCTTCCCACAGGTCAGCGTGGTGCTGACAATCGCTGGGCTTCCTGGACAGTTAGGCTGGTGCTGTGGTCTCTCTCCTGTTGTCCTTTTAGGCACCAGGTAGATGTACTGATGTTCCCAATGCCCACCTTGGTCTCAAGAGGCAGAGGAGAGACTGGGCTATCCCTCCCATCTACTTCCCAGAGAATGACTGAGGCCCATTCCCAAAAATGTAGCTCAGAAACAGCAAAGGGAAAACTCTGGTCTCATTCAAGGAGCCCGGCTGAGAGGATTTAGACCTGATGGGGATTGTTCTTTGCAGGTTCTGTTCCTGGGTCATCTTCAGACCAAATCAAATAAGGACGAGGAAGTTCGGGTTTCCTACAGCATCGTTGGCCCAGGCGATGACCCACCTCTTTTCTTTTTCTTTATCCTCCCCCAAGGACATTTTTGTCATTGCTTTTAGAAAGAGGGAGGAGGGAGAGAGAGAGAAACATCGATGCCATGATTGGTTGCCTCCCATACATGTCCCAACCAGGGATCGAACCCTCAACCTAGGTACGTGCCTTGACTGGAATGGAACCCTCAACCTTTCAGTTACAGGACGTTGCTCCAACCAACTGAGCATCTGGCCAAGGCTGACAAACTTCCTTTGGTGTTGGTTGTAAGAAGGGAAAGTCAGTGGCTGCAGGTGACGACAACCCTGGATGGGGAGAAGCGATCATGCTGTTGTGAGTGTCTCCTGTGTGGCTTCAGGGGTTCTACAACCAGGGGTGACTGCCTCACCTTCCAGGTATTTCAGAAGCCACTTGTCTTGTGAAGTTATCATGACACACTTGTAAGCCCCTTTCACATTCCAGGGGCTGCACACGAAGGTTAAGAGGGTGGAGGTGGGCAGGGCTGGGTGCGGATCTGAGCTGTGCGCTCACGGACAAACTCTGATGGACTGCTCTCCGGTCCCCCTCACCTGCCAGTGGCAGCCACTGCTGTTTTCTCCCCCTTTTCCTTCTTTTTCTATCATGACAGCTTTGTCCTCACAGCAAACCCCTGCTCACCAGCCAACACCAAACGTCTTCTGATGACCACATGAAGGGGAATAGCTACCTCAGGTCTATTCATGGACCAAACTCCAAAGTCTTGGTTTAAGCGACCAGGACTCACTGCCCCCACCCAGCTCTCCCCTCTGGCTTGTGAGGCCCGTGTCCAGATAGGACTCCCTGGCATTGTCAGGGAAAGAGGGTCGAGGACCTGGGAGCAGTGGGACAGGTGAAAGGATGAGACCTGGAACGGCCACATGCCCTTCCCTCAGGTCCCTGATAGTTTCATGTTAATGAGGGACAGTGTTCCCACAGCTGCAGCTGTGTCAGAAGAAGCCCTAAATCTTTCCAAAAGAGTGAACAAATAACCATGAAATGGCTACAGTGATGTGGTGGACTGTACTGCTGTATCACTTCACAGGCAGTACTGTCGTCTGCACGGTGAGTGGACTAAAACGGGAGCACGTTGCACTTCAGACTTCTGTGCTAATTTTGTTGCCATGCTGGTTGTTAGCTGTTGGGATATCAACTCCCCTCCGCGTTCCCCTGCAGGCACCACCAGGACGCAAGTCACAGCAATGGACACGGCCGACGACGAGAACACCTACAACGCAGCCACGGCTCAAACCACGCTGCCTCATCACAGCTCGCTCACCATCAACCAGCCGCTGTGCTCACTTCAGGGCCAAAATGACAGGGTGGGGGGCAGGAGGGGCCACTGGGTGGGGTGTGGTCCATGTATATTTGTCCCTGGTGGTGGGCACAGACACCAGCCAATCAGAATAGACTCTTAATTAGAACATGCACCAACCAGTCAGAAGGGGCACCTGCTGCAGACTGGGTCCTGCTGGTGCCCACAGGCTGACTTTGAGCCCTGAGCAGAGTAAGCCCTAAGGAATCACCAGAGCACATCAGAAATGTGCTCACAAGACTGCCCTGTACATAGCAGGATGAAACGGCCTCTCACAAAACTAGACCACATCCTCTGCTGAAAGTAGAAAACACTCCCAGCATCGCCCGCCACCATAAGAGTGGAACACATAACTAAAGGGGTCCCAGAACCCATTATCTGCTGCTGGGACTGGGAATATATGGATCAGATCCCAACCCAGGTAAAGTCTCCTCAGGTCAGTTCTGGGAGGGGATGGTCTGAAATCACCAAAATTTGCCTCTTTGTGGAGTGGGGGGGCCGAGGTGGAAGCTGAGCCACCTGTCAGCCTTGTCTTGAACACCTCACAGGACCTGACCCAGAAGCTGGTCATTTAACAGAGGACGGTCCTTCTAGGTGGGTGCCTCAGGGGCTCCTCATCTGCTCTCTGGGTGGCACTGGGTGGATGAGCCCAACCTGCCTCTGATCCCCAGGGCGGAGCACTGTGTGTCTGTCTGCAGAGCGTGCCCATGTACAGCCTGATGGTTCAAGGTGATGACCTTCAAGGTGACGACCTCCAAGGTGACAAGTTCTGCAGTGACAGCTGGACTCACACTCACTGACACCAACAGCCACTTTCCTGTCTCCAGCCTGACCGTGTCCAGCAGAAACCAGTGTACCTCCCATGAATTGTGTTCACTGGTGGCTCGTGCATCACTGTTGAGCTGCACTGTCACCCAGGCCCATGGTCCTCAGCAAGGTGGCTCATTAGAACCCTCTGGGCCTCGCTGGGACACACCAACGGACCCTCTGTTCCAGGGCAAGGGCAGCCGTCTCTGGCCTGGGCAGTGACTCGAATGGGGAGACAAGGGCAGCAGGCAGAGTCCACGACAAAGTCCGGATGCGGTTGTCCTGGGGTCAGGCGAGGGGCTCTAACTCCAACCACAAATTCCCATCACAGTGGTGTCGGGGATGGGCACAGGCATCCTTCCTGTCACGGTTCAGCCGCCGTGATGCACGGGCCTCCCTGTGGTCGGTGCTTGTCCAGACATCAGCCAGACCAGCCACATTCTCAGATCTCTGCTCAGGGCCTTGGCTGACAAAGAAGAAACATCAGTTCCAGGTTACTGAGCAACATGGGCTGTGTGTTTTACCCGCATGGTCTCAAATCTGTGAGGCAGAAACGCCTTCAGCCACATGCCCAGAAACGTCAGCAAGATGGTTCAAGAGCACGACTGCACTAAGGCTCCGTCACACAGTCCAGGCCCAGAGGCACGGCTGCCAGGCCTCCTGGCAACAGCACCAGGCACACAGCTTCAGCTGTCTTTCTGCTCCATCTTCCTGGGCCTCTATTTTGTCTCCTGGTAGCAAGGGGCTCCTGCACTTCCGACATCACACTCGTCCAGTCCTAGAGACAGGGAGGGAGGAGGGCAGGAACCAGTTTCTTTTGAACTGGGAGGCCACTAACACTGGGCTTGTTACAGTTGGGAAGCCCTCCCCACTCTGGATGAAGCCAAAGTTTGTGTCCTTTGATCCCAAGACAGAGATGCCAGGACACAGACAGAGAATGGCAGGGGTTTGTGCCCTTATTCCCAGTGACAGAAATGTGAAAGCATGTCTGGTCACTACTCTCTCGTCTAAATGGTCCTGAGCAGTAAACCCAGCACTGCCCCCAAGGTGACAAGCAGATGTCGGGGTCTCACTGGGGCTGTCGGACATTCCAGCTGGGCTGTACTGAAGATTGCACAGGCCTGGCTCAGGATAGAGAAATTTGCTCCTCTCAGAAACACAGAGGGGCTGTGACAGGGAGGTGGTGGCAGGGCGGGGTGCGGGGGGACTGGCAGCAGGAGACATTCCAGGCCTGACTTCTGCCTCTATTCCCAGTGCTGCAGGGCTGAGGGCCAAAGTCAGGGCCTGAGGTTCTGCAATCTTGGCCACTGCTGCCTCCTCCTCCTGCCAGTGGTGCACCTGGGGTCAGGGCTGAGAAGTGTTCAGCCCCTGCTGGCTGGATCGGTGCTCCTTGTGTGACTGGACTCTGGGTCTTGGGGTGGGATGAAGCTGCCTGTCAGCTAGGAGCCTGTGAGGAGACACCCAGCCCCTGACCCCTGGCTCCCAGCCCTGCCCCTGCCAATGCCCCTGACTGTGGTTTGTCTCCACCAAGCATCTCACTTGGGTGTCTTGGTATTTGGTTTCTTTCTTCTTTGTAAGTGTCATTTGCAAAACTCTAAATGCCCATGGTTACAGCTTTGGACTGGAAAAAGCAAAAGTAAAATAACACAAATAAAAAAAATAACCAGCCCTGGCTGGTATAGCTCAGTGGATTGAGCAGGGGCTGCAAACAAAAAGGTTGCGGTTCGATTCCCAGTCAGGGCACATGCCTGGGTTGTGGGCCAGGTCCCCAGTAAGGGATGTTCCAGAGACAGCCATACACTGATATTTCTGTCCCTCTCTTTCTCCTTCTCTTCCTCTCTCTCTAAAAATAAATAAATAGTGCTCGCTTCAGCAGCACATATACTAAAACTGGAACGATACAGAGAAGATTAGCATGGCCCCTGCGCAAGGATGACACACAAATTCGTGAAGCATTCCATATTTTTTTATCTCACCTTTAACAGGAACCTAATCAACAGAACAAACAAACAAGCACAATATAACCAAAGACACTGAAATTGAGAAGGGGTTGATAGTCACCAGAGGGGAGAGGGGAGGGAGTTTCAGGGGGAAAGGGGAAGGGTTTGGAGCAACAAGTATAAAGGTCACATGGACAAAACTAGCGGGGGTGGAAATGGGAGGGGGTGGGGAGGGCTGGGGCGGTGGGCTGGAATGGGAGCAAAAGACAGAAAACTACAAGAACAATTAAAATAAAATAAAAATAAAAATAAATAAATAAATAAAATCTTCAAAAAAATAACCATATTGTGCTATAAAGCAAGTTACAACAAATTTCCATTGAATAAAATTATATAAGGTATGTTACTTGCTCTCATTGCTAATAATCTAGAAATCAGGAACAGAAGGTAACTAGAAAGTCCTTTTATTTATATGTTATAAAATACACTTCTAAATAACCCCCCAATACAAATCACAATTGGAGTTAGAAATAACTTCAACTAAGTGATGATAAAAATACTGCACAGCAAAGCCAGAGCATTCAGGTTCCACAAACGGTGAAGGTCAGTGGTTCTCAAGCACAAGTGCTTTTGCCCCCAGGGGGACACTAGGTAAAGCAGGGACATGTTTTAGACTGTTATGCAGTCTGAGGTGAGGGAGGGTGTTACTGGCCAGCGGTGAATAGCAGTAATGGATGCTAATAAGCACCTACAATGCAGGGGGGAAAAAAAACAAGGAGAAAGAATTATTGTCCCAAAAGGTCAGCAGTGCTGTTGCCGGGAAGACCCAAGTTAGGGGAGTTAGGAGGCTTCGCCTCCTCGGTTCTTGTCCTGCTCGAACGAATGGATTCAGGCAAGGGACAGCAAGCACAGTGAAAGTGAGGTAGCAGGTTTATGTGTAAAAAGCACCTCACAGAAACCTGCACGCTTGCACCCAGCTAGTCTGAGTGCCCGCCTGCTGGGGTTCAGGGCTTTCCTGTTTGCAGCAAGCCTCCAGGCTTCCCCTCCTTGCCCTTCTCCAGACCTTAGGATTAACATACAATTTCAAAGGCTTCCTTTCCCAGGTGGAGAAAACAGTACACAGAACTTCAAGGGCTCCCCTCCAGCTGCTGGTGCACTCACCCTGGTCTCTCTTATGACCTTGTGACCTCTGAAAATCTTACCTGACCCCACTCAGGACTGCTGAATTACTGGATGGGATGTGTCCCCCTCCCCCACCCCACCTTGGTTTGCTACCTGTCCTGCTTAGCAGTGCTGACAATGAGAAGCCCTGCTCTGCCTGGAACTCAATGAAGAGTCCACCAGAGTGGAAAACGCACGTCACTTTGCTGCCTAGATCTGAAACAGTGACTTTCTCTTTGCACAGACAGCATACGAACTCAGACCTAAAGAGCAGCAACAACAACAACAACAAAAGCTCGCCATCTTGCAAAGATTGGCGAATGTCCTGGGCTGAGAAGACATCCACAAAAAGGAGGCAAAAAAGACACCATAGGAGACGGAAGCACACTGTGATACGCCGCAGCACACATCTGAGGGTCACTGCTTCTTCTCATTGCCCGTACATCACTCTTCAACAGCTGTTTTACAATGTAACTAGAATCAATAATCTTAGTCTTTCAGTTCCCAGAATTCACCATCTAAAATTTCCCTCTTGAAAATGTGGACTTTTGCCATATTTCAAGTTCCTTAGATTACCTACAAGGAGCACAATTTCACTTACAAGATACTTTCTGATTTCCAAGTACTAGAACACCATGCATCTAGGCCCTGACTCATTTAAAATGCTAAGAATGCTCTTACTACTTTATTTAATCAATAATGAACTTATAACTAACAAAAAGAAATTTTCTAACTCTTCACATTGGTCTTATTTCTTCGTGTTGTCTTCCAAGCTTTAGCTATTTTTAGGTTTATATATAACTAAAATAATGTGATAATTATTATTACACGATAGCTTACGTACCTTGAAACTCATTAGAATCAACTTTTACATTATTACAGATAATACAATTAAGTAATATGTGGAAGAAATCACATGCATAATTAAATATCCTTTATATACAAAACAGCAAGTTAAAGATATAATTTTTTAAAACACCCAGTAGCAACAAAACAGGTAAAATGCCTGGGAATAAACTTAACAAGAATGTGCAAGATCCATATGAACCAATTCATAACATGCTACCCAATAAAAGACACCTGAACAGCACCGACTGGGGTAGCTCGGTGGCTTGGGTGCCATGCTGCAGATCTAAAGGTCACCGGCTCGATTACTGGTCCAGGAATGTGCCTGGGTTGAGGGTTTGGTCCTCAGTTGGGGGCATGCAAGACACAACTAATAGATGTCTGTCTCTCTCTGTCTCTCTCTCTCCCCCCTCCCACCCCCTCTCTCTAAAAATAAATAAGGTTTTTTTTTTTTTTTTCAGAAAGAAACTTCAACAACAGGAAAGTAACAGCATGTTCTTGGATAGAAAAATATATAATGATCTCCATTTCCCACAGTTACCTATAAATGTAATATGATCTAGATTAAAATATCAGCAAAAAATATTTTTATTCCTCACCTGAAGACATGCTTATCGATTTCAGAGAGAAGGGAAGGGAGGGAGAGATACATCGATGTGAGAGAGAAACACCAAAGGGTTGCCTCCCCACTGGGGACCAAACCCACAACCCAGGCATGTGCCCTGACTAGAGCTTGAACTACAACCTTTGGTTTATGGAATTGTTATGGGAGACACTCCGTTCTACTTGCCGACACAGTAAAGAATTACAGGTCAGCCTGTCTATTAGTGAGCAAGCAGGATTTACTAGTGATACATTCTCATGGAAAAGAATGGGCCTTGCCAAGGTGGGGGTGAAAGGCATAGATTTCAGGCGGGGCAAGGTAAGGGCAGCAACAGGCAGGGGCAAGGGTGGCAAGAGCCTCAGGTTCTTGGTCCTGAGGACTTACGTAGTGGGCAGGATGGGAGTGAAGAATTTACACACTGACTGGTGGGTAAAGGTGGTGCCAGCTTCCACAGGGGACATGACTACCCAAACTCAGGTATGTGTGGGGATCTGTTAGCCTGAATCCTTATCTCACTCCAGATCCCATTTGTTCCTCTGTTTTGGAACAGATATGTGACAGAAGCCAGTTAAAGCTGGGGCAGTCACCCAAAATTACTTATAGGCTCTTTCTATACACATTAGGGACTCCCTTGTAAATCAGATGATGACCAGAGGTAAGCAAGTAACCAAAGTTGCTTTGTGGCTTCTTCTTTGGGCACTGTGGACCCCCTCCAGAGTTTCCCCCTGACTATCTCCTGCCTCAAACCCAGGCATGTGCTCTGACTTGGAATGGAACTGGTGACCTTTTGGTTTGCAGGCAGACAACCAGCCCACTGAGCCACACCAGTCAGAGCCATTGCCTGAGTCTTGCATGTGGCTTGACCATGGATCAAACCTGCAACCTTGTCCCCCGCTCCGCAAAAAAAAAAAAAAAAGCCTGTAGAGATATAAAAAACTTCACATGAGCCCTGGCTGGTGTGGATCAGTAGGGTGAGCACGAGCTTGAGAATTGAATGGTCACAGTTCGATTCCCAGTCAGGGCTCATGGCTGGGTTGCGGGCCAGATTCTCAGTTTGGGGTGTGTGAAAGGCAACCAATCAACGCATCTCTTACACACATCAACACATCTATGTTTCTGTCCCTCTCTTTCTCCCTCCCCTCCCCTCTCTCTAACAATAAATAAATAAAACCTTTTGAAAATAAACTTAACATGAACAGCAAAATTGGATTCAACAATTACGGATGACCCACTATACCCAACGTTTCCTTCTGATCTACACCCAGGTGTTTTCCCAACGTGAACACCAGATGGCAGAAGAGAGGCGCACTTGGAACAATTTTCAGTGATCATTCTGTACTGTAAAGCAAGTTTCAACAAACTTCAAAAAATTGAAATTATGTAAAGCTTATTGTTGGCATTAATTGCAGTCAATCTAGAAATCAGTAACAAAAGGTTACTAAAAGTTCCTTGTTTTTAAAAGTGATGAAATGCATATTTAAATAACATTGGATTCCACATTCCTAGATGATCCACTATACCCGCAACTTTTGCTGCGGACCTGCACTGAGTTATTCCCAAGTTGAACACCAGATGGCAGCAGAGAAGCACATCGGTGCTATGAAGCAAATTTCAACAAACTTCAGAGGACTGAAATTATATAAAGTAATGTTTCTTGCTCTCATTACAGTTAATCTAGAATTCAGTAACAGAAGGTAGCTGGAAAGTCCTTGTATTTAGAAGTTATGAAACGCACTACTAATTAACCGCCAAATAAGTCGCCATTGCAGTCGGAAAATCATTTAAACTGAAAGGCACTGAGAACCAAAAGCTACAGGGAAACGTGCCGTCTTCAGTGCGCACGATAGGAAAGAACAAAAGCTGGCGCTCCAACGGCTCTGAACCCACACAAAGGACCCCGCGTCGTGAGTCCAATGCAGAGAAAGCAGCAGGACGGAAATGTGCAGGTGCAGACAGATGTCTGGGAGAGTACACACTTACAGTGGCAGCAGTTAATGTTCCTTGGGGCAGGATTTTAATTAACTTCATTTTTCCATAAAGTTTAAGTAAGCTGCAACAAACAAAGCCATTTTCATTTTAGGAAAAAGTACCAGAGAAAAACATGGAATAGTTTTATAGCATTATAAATAATTCTATATAGACTATTTGTAATGATTCAATTATAATAATCTAGACTGTTGTGGGGACACCAGAAGCCTTTTCTTTACTCATCCAGCCAGGTCTCTTGACAGTCAGCAGGGAAATTCTAACCGTTTAGCCCAAAATGGCTCCTTTCTCAGTTGCACTTCTTCGTGTGCGTTGCAGCAGTTCTGATAGAGGGAACTCCTGACCTTTTGGTCCCTAACAGTGATGTGAGCCTGGGTCTGCCATTTACAAGCTACATTCTTTTGGACATGGAAGAAGCCTCCCAGGGTCCTTGCTTTGTCACGTGCAACATTTCTCGTTTTTATAGCTTACAACACTTACCGCTGAAGTACCTAGACTTCAGACTTGGCTTTGCCTCCTGAGAGCCTGTGAGGCTGGCCCTGGCAATGCTCAGCGAACTGGGACCAGAAGTCATGCGCTCCCAAAGCTGGTACACGGTCTACGCGAAGTGCTCATGAGAAGTGGTCCCACAGGAATGGCTCACTCACACAGAGACCTCACACTCCTACCGCACGGAGTCCAAGCACCCTTTGCAGCTCCTCACAGACCGGCTGCAGCTGCTCCCTGCCCCCACTCACTTCAAACACTCCCCCCATCCCGCATCCACCCACTGCTCACCTGCTATTCCATGGGCTGGCCTCACCCTGGACCTTCCGCTTCAACCTGTCAGTTGGTTTGACACTAAGGGCAGGGAGAGTGTGGGCCTACAGACAGGATCCCTAGCCCTAAACCTAACCTTGACCCTGACCCTAACCTTAACCCTAACCTACCATTTACCCAACAATTTGGATGAAAACCGCCCTTTTGAGTGGCAGGTGGTGGTTCCATTCCTTTGCCCCCCATCTCTCCAGTTCCATGTTATTGTAAAGTATCAACTGTTCATCCACCTTCACAGTTTCTCCTGGAAACCGAACATTTTCCTGACATTTCTGAAGAGAATCCCACATGGAAATGCTGTCAAGAATGGTGGTTGGGGTTTTTTTCCCCGCTTCCCTGGTGTGGAACACAAACACCAAAACAATGACCTTAACCATCCTGGTGCAAATGATTTCCAACAATTGATTTGGGTACTTTGAGTACGTGGCCTGTCTCCCGCATGGCCTCACATGGTCTGTCCTCAGAGAACATCTGGACTTGATGGCTCTGCACTGCACCTGGTCCGTTCGCCCTGGGGCATCTTCATGTGAGAAACCTCCCCCACGAAACGCTGCAAACCACTCCCGACACGTTCGATCTGTCATAAACACCTTCTCGTACACGCCACAAATGTCTTTTTTCTGTTTACTGGCATTTTCACCCTTCTTGAAATACCAAAGCCTAATGTAATAAAAATATTACTGTGTTCATCCACCTTCAATATGAAAGTGACCACACAGACACTCAACAATTTTGATCAGTTTTTCTTAACTCACGTTGATACAGCATTTGTCATGACACAGTACAACAAAATGGTTTCGAATGAAGTTAAAGACAAGTAAGTGAACCAGAACCACATGACGGGGGTGGGCAGATGGGGGATGAAGGTGGGGGTGGTGGGGGCCAAACTGACTTTTTGGCCAACCGGGTGTAAAGCAGGCTTCGCCCAGCCTCGCAGCACAGATCATGTAGAGTGCGTGTTTTGCTCTCATAGCGCGTAAGCTGGAATTCACTGAAAGTGGGTAACTGGAAAGTTCTGTCGTTTGGTACTTACGAAATAGACTCATAAATAACCTCCAAAATGAACCACTATTTGAGTTACAAAATAATTTGAGCTGAATAATTCTAAAAACACTACGCACCAAAACTTCAGAAAGAAATCTTCACCCTTAAATGCACATGTTAGAAACAGAAGCAGAAATGCACAGGTTCTGCACCTGCACGAGGAACCTGAAACGGCAAAGTCCAGGCACCGGGGAGGAAACAAGCCGGCAGACGTGGCTGGAGGGACACGCACATAAAATGATTGGGCTATTTTTTTATATCTCTGGGTGGAAAATTTTGAATAAATTTTACTTTTCTCATTGTTTAAGGAAGCTGCAACAGACAAAGCCAATCACAAACAATTTTCAAGCAAACTTGGAACTTTTAAAAACCTGACTTTATTATGCTACAAAGCCAGTTCCAACAAATGTCACATAAGACACACTTATTCCTCCCTTCGCCCCTAATCT
>PVKU01015095.1:0-19696 GCA_004027475.1 Anoura caudifer | reverse complement strand
GATCTTTAATGCATTTTAGCTTTTGAATTAATTCATTTTATACTTCCTTTGTGCTTTCACAATCTGTCACAAAAATATTGAAACAGGTAGATGAGTAGAATATCTGCATGTAAAAAATATTAAAAGTAATAACATACATACATACACACAATGGCAAATATCCCTAAATATTTTGAGTTCATTTATGACCATGTATGAACTCAAGATAAATAGGAATGATATATAATATTTTGTAATGTATTTCCTTCATTAGTTTATTGTTTTCTAAGAGAAATTCTAAAAACAAAAAAATAACATAAAACATTCACTGATAATGAAATACCAGGGTGATTATTAATGACACATTTGCTTTATAGTTATGTCTGAAAATTAGAATAATTTAATAACAGCCTGTGTTTGTTTCATGTAAACATTTGATCTGAATCATGTTTGTCAAATTTCTCTATAAAATGCATGTTCTTTCAGTTATAGTTATTAAAACTATCCTCCAATAAACCCCTCCCCCTATTTTAGGCATATACCTCTTTTTTTTTTTACCATTGTCTAACAAATGCTCTAGCATTTCTGTAAGCATTTCATGAATGAAATTTCTTTTAAAATATTGTTATCCATACAAATAAAATGAAATGGAGCCAGCTGCCAGCAACTATGGCAATTTAGCTGTTATAGTGCTTTTATGAAAGAGCTATAAATTGCCAAAGATTATGGCTTTGTTTTCTTTGAAAGGAATAGATTCTAGAGATAAAATCTCCAACAGAATTTTTAGTTGATATTTTGTCCTAAGAGAAACAAGATCTTATAGCTTAACGGGAGTAAACCCTTCTGTGGGTCATCAATACGTAACATTTAGTGTCCTTTTCACAGTACAACTAATCAATAAATAGCACACAGCACACAGTACAATTGCACTTAGGGGGGACAGAAGAGGCATAAAGTAAGCCACCCACAAAATAACCTCAGCTCCCAAAGGAATTATATAATTCTCTGGAAATAAGAAGTACCCTGCCTTACAAAGAGTCTTCCCATCAAAAAATAGAAATTGCTAGACAGAAAAGGAGACAGGCTTTGAAGAAAATCACTAAAAAGAAGCAGGGCATCTAAGACAACTACCTAGAAGTCTCTACTGTGTTCTGATTTCTATAACCATTTTAATATTATCTTTGAGACACTTCCTCTTCCTCTGTGGATTGTCAATATTTCTTAGCTCCGCAGTTCAGTAAACTGCCTTTTGACAGTCCCGTACGTATAAAGTCTGATTCTCACTGGAACGCACACTCCACTAAGAAGGGATATGCTTCTGCTCTGCGCACAGATGTGCCACAGCCACTAATAGCGATGTTTGTTGAATAGTGTTGCTTAATGAATATTTGTTGAGGAATTCCCTCCCTACGCTTTCTATCTGATTAGGCATGAATTCAGAGAGGCTTCATTATGCTATCTGTGTCTGGGAACCATGTTTTTCCTTCCAAGTTTCCTGTTTGCTATGTATCCACATGAAATTTGTTTTGAAAGGTCTGATCTACCAGTTGGCCTATATTAAGTAACAGTTTTCCACATATGTAAGTGTGTGTGTGTGCGTTTTAAACTATCAATAAAAATGTGTATGAGATTAAAGAATGTCACCACATTGAATTGATACATAATTCTAGTCAAAAACAAAAAAAAATGTGATTCATAGCCTCTCTTGCCTTGTCATGAGTAAATATATGGTTCCTATTAATTAGGCTTTTTAAACTAATGATACTACTCAATGGACTTTGCTACTTAAATGGCTCTGTGAATCTGGGAATCACTGATCTATATTAATAGGTCAGAGACATTATAAATAGGAAGATATAGTTAAAAACATAGATTTATGACATAGTTTAATACATTTACAATGAAATGCCAAGTCTGAAACTAAATATAGAGGGGCTAGCAAAAGTACATTTATAATTCTTCATATGGAAAAAGACATGCAGGTTATAATTATTACAATAGCTTTAGTAACTCAAAAGAATGTCACAATGCAATTGTAAACCTACTTGTGCCAAACTCTGTGTTCAACTATTTTCTTCATAGTTAGATAGAGGGAACAGGAAGTTATGTGTTTTCCTTCCCTTCATGAAGAGCTTAAGTTCATAAAAGAGCAATAAAATATATCATAAATTGGGTTTAGTACTAATGTCAATTATTATCCCAATGACATAATGACTGTGGTAAAAACTTAAACTTTGTTGACATCAGTAGCTATTATCCAGCCAAGTCCATGGTGCTATAATAAGGAGGGCTGAGTTTCACAAAGCCGCCAGTGATTGCCAGTACCACATCAGGGAGCCTCTGGAATGGCTGACAGCACACAAGTATACAAATATCCAGCAGGTCAAATCCCTGGCTCACAGAGATCTTATTCTGGTGTATGTGGTCAAAACAAATACAAAGTGTTTCCTGAGCAAAAACTGTGAGTCCAATCTCTCCTAGAAGTTGTGGAGGACAGACAAGACATAGATACTCTGGACCTAAGCTCAAGTTCGGTATGATCTGTTGGATAAGATAGAAAAGTCAGACATGATGAACTTCAGAATGTCGTGCTTATCTTCCGCTCCCCATGGTATCCCCTGACACCCTCTTTGTCAGCTGTGTACGGCTAGACAGATCTATTTGTGATCCCCTTTCCCCATCCACTGCCTCAGTTGAAACCTGTCTCTTTTCTGTTCCACCAGTGTAGCCTTTTCAGATCCACTCTTCTTGCTACCAGTAGAGTTAAAAGTCAAACCTATGTCATTCCCTTGTCAAAAACATTTCAATGCCTTTACATTTTTATTTGTTTAGTTACTAACTCCTGAGCACTGACATAAGACGCTAGGAGACTTACCTCCTCTTTTATTTCTTTACGAAATCATTTCCTAAGACTCCTCATTTTCCTTTCTGTCAATTTTATTTTTGTACGAATCCTACCTCCAAGTCAGGCTTTGGATTTAAACCTTCCTACCATTTATTGTAGCACTGTTTGGGTCTGTTGAGCAAGACAGTCTTTGACAGAATCACTTTTTCTGGCCCTACATGATGCTGTAGCTGCTATGATGCTTTAGGGTGGAGTGACTGTCCTTTTCCCTCTGGGGTAGAAGCTCTCTTGGGCCAGCCACTGAGCAACCTCCTGTGTATAATTGTCTACACCACTTTATTTTGATATCTGGGAATCATAAATTCATAAAGTATGGATTTCAGAGAAGTTTTAGGAAACATTTGATCCAAAATCATTTTGCAGGTGAGGAAATGGAGAAAGGTTACAGGACTTGTGAAAGTGACGATTACTACCAGCGATGTTTAAAGGAGTGGAAACTGTCACTCTTAAATATTGGCCCTACATTACAATAAAAGTGTAAATCTACTCTAGTGCAATTTTTATTACACAAAATAGATATAGGTAGATAGATAATATAGTTTACTAGAAGAAACAGGAATGCAATGCTGCTAAATAATAATTCTAATTATAGCTTTAAACAATACACAAACTTAAAATAATTTTTATGTGCTAATCTTCAGCTCAGAGTGACATTTTATAAAATTATAACACCACTAAGCCAGGATTAGTGGAACAGATTTATTTTGTACTTCAGGTATATAACATTATCAACTTCTACTCAATCTACCAGCAGTTCCTGGCAAATACTACTTTCAGAGCCAAAGAAGTCAGGCTAATCAAGTAATATTGGAATCTTTGGATAGAAAAACCTTACGAGTCCTAATATAAGAAAAAACGTCCACCCCCACCTCCAGCCCCGGGTCATACACACCCTTCTGCACAGAATTTCCCACTTGCAAGGATCACTGAGCCAAGACTCATCAGACTGTACAGTTGACCCTGGGATAACATGGGTTTGAATGGTGCAGTTCCACTTCTATGCAATTTTTTTTTCAATAAATAGAGTCTTCTCTTTGTATCCACAGTTTAATGTCCAACTGCAGATGAAAAACAATATTTTTTGAATTTCCAACTGCCAGCAGAAATACTGGCTACATCTGTGGGTGCATAGGGCATACTATAGTAAAGTTTCAGAGGTGTGAGCATGGGTAGATGACTCGAACAATCAGACACGTGACCCCCACAATGCCCTATTATATAGAGACAATCTCAGGAAGAAGAGACTTAGGATTAGAAGTCCTGAACTGGCTGAGACATTTTTTTCATCCTGACAAGATGGTGGGGCACTGCATTGCACAGCTTTGGGAGACTTTTTGCTAAGCATGGTCTGTGAGCAGAGCTTGCCTGGAGTTGTGTACTACACAGGTGTTGGCAAGTGACCCGAGAAAGGATGCTCAAAATAGGGTCATTTCAATTCTAGAGAAGAAGCTTTCAGCAATCTCACTTTAGGGTACAAGTCCAAAGTAATTGAAATCAGGATTTCAAATAGATGCTAGCACTCCCATGTTTATTGCAACACTATTTACTATAGCCAAGATACAATTAACTACCTGAAAAGCCTTCGACAGATAAATGGATTTTAAAAATGTGATATACATATGCAATGGAATATTTTCAGCCTTAAAAAATAAGGAAATGATGCAATATAAGACAGCATACATAAGCCTTCAACACATTATGTTAAGTAAAATGAGCAGTTACACACACACACACAAATACTACGTGATTCCACTGAAATATATCTAAAATAGTTAAATGCATAGAATCCAAAAGTGGAATGGGGGTTGCCAGAGGCTGTGGGAGGGAGAAAATGAGGAGTTCCTGATCGAGGGCATGAAGTTTCAGTTAAGTAAAGTGAACACATTCTGGGGATCTGCTGCCCAACACTGAACCTAGAGTCAACTATTTTGTATTGCAACTTAAAACATTGTTAAGAGAGTACATGTTGACTGTTCTTACCACAATAATTTTTTTAAAAAAATGTAAGGCTCTGTTTCTTGGGTCTGTAAACTTAAATCCTTACCCACTTCTCTTTAGTACTGAAATGAGTTTTTAACTGTTGTAATTCAACTATATCATCATATAATCATAATGTTCTGCAGCCCAGTCACTGCCCCTGTGGGCTCCATGCCTCTGCCAGCCTTGGCTGGACTGAATGAGAGCAGCTTAACTGTGTTTACAAATAAATCTTGGGCCCGTAGCAATTGGAAGGACATGTTAGTGTTAATTTCTTCCATAAGCTCCAAGAAACCGATCTTCTCTATTGTGCTGACACTGTGTTGGTTTCCTCTGACCCAGAGGAGAATCACTTCCTAAATCCTATGAATGTCTAACTACTATGCTGTACATATGAAATTAATATAAAAGAATATAAATGACAGCTTTGACAAATAAAAATGACCATGTTTACCTTGAACTGCTTCTAAAACTTCGTTTGCAGATGTGCAGCAAGTTTAGTCTGGCAGTCTGGCATGGTCCATCGACACGGGACCGTCAATAAATCAGGCAACGGCTCCCTGTGCACATGTCCTCCCTGCACACGGAGCAGAGGCTGCCATCTCCTCTGCTGTTTCCTGTTCCTGGACCTTGAATCCTGTTATTTTAAATGTATATGGAAAACAGTTGACTTGCTATCTTTCCCTCTTTAAAGACACTTCAAAGTCATCACTTTACAGAAGTTACCATATACATTTACTTTCCTGTTATTCTCCTGAATATCTTCCTTAACTTTTGTGTGTCCTTTCCTAATCTTCTATGCCATGTTGAAAACTATGCTCTACTGATAATGTGCTATTGATGGATCTGCACTGGTCTCTTCACGAACCCTTATAAATCTTACTTGGAGCAATAAAAGTATCTGTAAGATCCTTCCCAGAATACATTACATTTAATCGAAAATTTAACTCATTTCCCCATTTCATCAATCTTTTCCCTCAAATTTAGAAACATTTCTATTTAACTGCCTGTACAAAACAGCAACAGAAGTATTTCATTACCCCCAGATGTAATAGGTTTCAAATCATTTTTTTACATTAATAAGCCTTTTCAAGTTATTATTTTAAGGCTAAATAAAATTTATTTTAAATTCCTGTTATTTTGGGCCTCAACATTTCTATTACCTGTCTTTACTAATTTATTGCATTTCAATGTTGTGCTTATTATTCAATTTTCTCAAAGAAGTGTGCTGTATGTATCCTTATTTTATTTTTCTCATGTAAAGCACATGGCGGCAACAATGGTGCAGCGATTTCTCGTTGGCTTTATTTTATCCTTGTGCTTTTACAATTAGCTTGGACTTACAACTCTACATCTAAAAGATTGACAAAAAATATTTAAACTTTAACGGTTTAAGAGATAGTCAGAAGTAATTCCTTTTAAATGGATGATAACACTTAAGTAATCCCTAGTTCTTTAAGAAGAGAAACTAAGGTAACCAACCAAGTGCATTCCCTGACACACTATAGTAGTTCCTTTAATAAAAGGAACTACTCAAATAAAAATAGTGATACTTTTTAGGCTTATTTATGAAGCATTGATTTTTTATAGAAACGATGTTCCATAAGCTCTGCTTTTCTTTATTCACTACTCGTGAACTGCTGCCAAGGTGTGCAGTGTGGGAGAACATGAACTTGGAAGCTAGATGTGCCCGAATCCAAGTGCCAGCTCTCTCTCTCAGTAGCTGTGAAACTGTGAGTATAAAATAATCTCCCCAAACTTCAGTTTCTTATCTATGAATTGAGAAGATGGTAGTATCTAACTTATAAAGTTCATGAAAGGATTATGTTAAATAATTTATTTAATAAAATATTATGTATACTAAGTAATAAATATTAGTTAAAAATCATTTATAGTCCTAAATGAATGTCAAAACATGGCTCCCAAAATATTCTTAAACATATATTGAAAATTAGTATGGGAGGGCTAATTTTTAGGGGGATGATTTTAGAAATGTTAGGGTTTTTCTTTAAAATCCATAGCATTAAGGACAATACACTCTTCATTTAAGTACTATGGTGCCATTGCCCAGTTCTAATGTCAAATGTGCTTTTCAGTTTTATGTTTTCCAGCAAATGTTATAGAAAACCATGATAGCCAGAAACATCCAATAAACCTTTCACTCTCACCAATAAATGTTTAGTGGCTCAGCATAAGTTAGACGTAACTCCAACAAAATAGTATCAGCTGAATTACTATGACATTCTTTTAGAATCTAAAGCTGAACCCAGGGCAAATCACTTTATAGGTCTCAGTAAACTTTCTTCCATATTTTTAAACTTCAGTTGTTATATCATTAAGGTCATTTTAATGACTAATACTGCTGGATGTATTTTAAACTAGTTTACTATCACTGTTTTCCCTCACTGCTCTCATTGAGAAATAATTGATGTTTTAGAGCCACCCATCCTCTGAATTTCAGGAATTGAAAAGGTAATACATAGAACTCCATGAAACTGATAATGTTTATATGACTATAATTTTAAAAGCTCTTCTCCATTAATAAGTATTCTCTTCAGATTATTCTTTTGTTCCACATGCTAATGATTTGATCTTGGTCATCCCATTTACTTTATATTATTACAAACTGATTATGTACTCAACTTGACATACCAATGATGCTCTATCATGATAAAAGTTCAGAACCAAAGCTGTAGAAGTACATCAGTTTTGTCTTAGTTCACAGCTATATGCCCACATCTGCAACAATGCCCAACATAGACTAGGCACTCAATTAATGTGCATTAAATGAAATTGATCCTCCAGCTTATATGACTTGAAATACCATGTCCTCCCCCAAGTAGAATTTCATCACCATTGAGATTTAGAAATATTTAGTATATTTTAGTCCCTTAGGTTCAGGGCTTCATAGTGATTTTGCTAGTTAAAAACCAGGAAATATAATTATTTCATTTGTTTGGCTACTAAGAAAATAATAATGATGAACTATTGTAGATACTTATGAGATATCTAGCAGATTAAAAAGAGTATGGGCATGTTGAAATGGTAAAGAGATTACAATGCTTAACTATTAGAAGACTTAATGTTGTTAAAATTGAAGTTTTTTTCCAAATTGACTCACAGATTAAGTGCAATGGGACCCACCTCCCAAATAATTCCTGTTGAAACTTTTAAAAGATAATCAGAAACTGATTCTATTAATTTTAATGAAAAAAGACTTTGGAATAGCTCAAATAATTATAAAAATAAGGATAAAATTGGAAGTCTTACAGTACTTGATTTCAAGGCATACATACTACAAAGCCATAATAATCAACAGCGGTATTGGCATAAGGATGTATAAAGACAGCAACAGAATATGAGAAAGTCAGAAATAAATTCACATATGTTAAAATTGATTTTAAACAAAGGTATACAGAGGAAAAGATAGTATTCTTAACACTTGGCGATAGAACAATTGTATATCCATTTTGGAAAAATGAACCTTGGTCATTACACTATGCACAAGAATTAACAATGTTCATAACAGTTCTACTATAGGCTGACTATATAAAATGTGTACAAGAAAACATAGAGGAAATCTTTATAATGCTGGGATAGGTTATGATTTCCTAAGTTGGCTTGGACAAGGATAAATAATAAAAGAAAAAAACTGTAAATTAGACCTCATCCCCCCGCCCCCCCCCAAAAAAAGAGAAGATACATTAAGGAAATAAAAGGAACTCCTCATCAAGGAAATGAAAAGCTATAGAATATAAGAAAATAATCACATTGCATGTTTGAGGTTCAGAGAAAGTCCAGCTATTGTTAATATAACCAGAACGGTTTCTGTGATATTGAGTAACATGGCAGCCAAGGAGAGTGGACTGGAATGCACAGGCGTGAACAATGACAGCTTCACTGTACTAATCAGTGGGGTGATAGACACTGTAGAGTAAGCATGTGCACAGTGTGGCTGTCACATTCAAAATGACAATGGGAGTAGAGCAACAAATCTGCATCAAATTTTGCATTAAGCTTGAACATTTCTCTGCATAAACTATTCTGGTGATTCAAAAGGCCACAGCTATGGGCAACTGTTGATTTAGCAGCTTCATCACAACAACACACACCCTCCCGCATTATGTCTTGTACAGAGTTTTTTGATGAAATATCAAATTATCCAGGTGACTCTGCCCCACTACAGCCCAGATTTGGTGTGCTGCAACTTCTGGCTTTTCCCAAAACTAAAATCACCTTTGAAAGGGAAGAGATTTCAGACCATCCATTAGATTCAGGAAAATACAACAGGGCAGCTTATGGGTGAGGTCCTAAGGTGCCTACTTTGAAGGGGATGGAGGCATCACTGTCCTATGTACAGTGTTTCTTGTATCTTGTATCATCTTCAATATATGTCTTTATTTTTCATATTATATGGCTGGATACCTTCTAAACAGACCTCATACATAACAGATACTTATATCCAGACTACATAAAGAGCTCTTTATAATTTAATAGGAATAAAACTAATCCAGTAAAGGTGGGTAAAAATTGAACAAACATTTATCAAAAGAAGACATACAGTATTTGTTTATTGATTTTTTTGATGATGGTCATTCTGAAAGGTGTGAGATGATATCTCATCATGGTTTTAATTTGCATTTGTCTGATGATTAGTGACATTGAACATATTTTCATAGTCTATTGGCCACATGTGCTGGTGAGGATATGGAGAAAGGGGAACTCTTTTGCACTGTGGGTAGGAATGCAGATTGGGGCAGCCAGTGTGTAAAGTAGTATGGAAATATATCAAAAAATTAAAAAGGGATCTACATTTTGACCATGCTATCCCTTGTCTGGGGATATATTTGAAGGAACCTAAAACACTAACTTGAAAGAACACAAGCACCCCTAAGTTCATTGCAGTGTTATTTACAATCACCAAGAAATGGAAGCAGCCCAAGTCTCCATCAGTAAGAGAGTGGAAAAAACAACTATGGGGCATTTACACAATGAAATACTACTTACTTGACCACAAAAAATAAGAAAATTTTACCCTTTGTGACAGTATGGATGGACCTGGTAAACATTATGCTAAGTGAAATAAGCTATAGAAAGACAAATACCATATGATTTCATTCATGTGTGGAATCTAATGAACGAACTGAACTAACAAGCAAAATAAAGGTAGATTTATAGATAGATAGCATAGATGACAGCTGGTGGGGGGTGGAGGTTAGGGGGTAGAAGGATTGAGCAAAAAGGGAAAAGGACTCATGGACATGGAAAACAGTGTGGTGATTATCGGTGATAGAGGGATATAATGGGAATAAATTGTAATGGAAAAATATAATAAAGATTAAATTAAAGAAAGAAGATACACAGAAAGATGCTCAACATCATTAGTTATCAGGTAAATGGAAATTCAAACCGCAATAAGATAATACTATACACCAATTGGAATGATTAAGTTAAACTGACAATACAAAGATTGATGAAGATGGGGAATGAATGGAGCTCTCATACATTGCTGGTAAGACTACAAAATGGCACTGCTACATTGGAAAATAGTCGGGCAGTTTTTTCATAATTAAGTATACATTCACCGTATAAGACTCAGCAGTCCCTTTCCTAGGCATCTACCAAATAAATAAAACCTATGTTCAAACAAAGAGTTGTACTTAAATTTTCATAGCAACTTTATTTGTAATAGTTGCAAGTTGGAAACATCCCAAATGCCCAGCAATAGGTGAATGAACGTATTGTTTTATATCCATACAATAGAATGATTCCCAGAAAGTTAAAAGAAGTGACTACTGAAATGTAACACACCACAAACAAACCTATAATACTCTTCTAAGTGAAAGAAGCTAGACACAAAAGACTACGTATTATACAAACTCATTTATATGAATCCGTAGTAAAAATAAATATGACCAAGAAACATAAGGTGGGCTTTAGAGGATTAAATCAGAATGAGTACAGGTCTGGCTGGCATAGCTCAGTGGATGGAGCATGGGCTGCGAACCAAAGAGTCACTGGTTCGATTCCCAGTCAGGGCACATGACTGGGTTGCAGGCCAAGTCCCCACTTGGGGGGGGCACACAAGAGGCAACCACACATTGATGTTCTCCCCTTCCTCTCTCTCTAAATATAAATTTAAAAAATAAAATCTTAAAACAAAGGAGTAAAAGGTAACTCTTTGAGGTGGTGCAGAACATATGTTCTGCATTTTGAGATTGTGCTGATAACCCCCCTCTGTATAAATGTGTTAAAACTTAATGAACACTGAAAATGGGGATATTGTATTTTATGTAAACTGCACATCAATACATTGATTTTTGAGAGAAGATCAGAAACAGGGTCAGGATGAGCATTACTGTTTATCCATAATTATATAGTCATTAAGAAATAGGACTTTAGAGTTAAATCAGGTCAAACCTGAGTTAGACTTTCAACCTTACAAGTTCTGTCATCTTCATCTTATATTAATTTCTATAAATTTTAGTTCCTTATTTCTTTAAATATAGGTAATAATACATACCACATATATTTCTGGTAAATATTGAATGGTATAATTATAATCTGACTTGGCACTATCAATTATAGTTAATAAATTGTTACTATACTAATAATAATGCCATTGTTATCATCCTCATTAGCTAAAAGCCTTCTGGAATTCTAAAATAAGACAGTATTTTTAAAAAATAGAACCAGTTGTATCACTTGCCTGACAATAGGAATAATAGATAGTTAGTGCCTGTACTTAGAGCAAGGGTATCAAACTCATTTTCAATGGGGTGGGGGGAGTAGGTGCCTTGAGGTTGCCTTCGAAGGCCTGGATGCAATTTTAGGATTGTATAAATGTAACTACTCCTTAACAGTTAAGTGAGAGCTTGGTGCTGTTGCTGGGTAGAAACAAGGTGCCAGGCCAGACAAACAAGGTGGAGAGCCAGATTTTGCCCATGGGCCTTGTGTTTGCCACCTGTGACTTATAGTAATATGTGAGTGGCAGCCACTTTATGGATTTGAAATATGTATTAGTATCTTCTGGGAAACTGGAGCTGTTTCCAAAAGCCATAAAATCTGATTTCTGCTCCATATAATATTCTCCTGAAACCCATGACAATGGTTCACTTCTTAATTTAAACTCCTCATGCTAAAATTTTCTAAATTTTTGGAGAATGAATGCCTTACAATTATGATCAAATATCAATCACTTTGAAAAATTTCTATCTTAGTTTTTTATTATCATGTATTGTGACATTGGGAAACTCAAGTAAAAGATGGTAAGTGCACAAGTAATTGAATTTTCATTTATGCCTCCATATATTCTTTTGTTAAAAATTAAGAGTGAGATAAGTTTGTAGTTAGAGCTCCATGTGATTTAATGGCTCTGGAATATAAAATGCTGTTCCAGTCTGATCTCCTTAGTTATTTGTGACCTGTGAAAAGCTGACTCAAGCTTTTCCTGTTGAAGTTTCACCTTATTCAAGTCTTACACAGTGTCCCGTCCACATAGTACAGAAATGCATTTCTCTATTTGTCATTATGGTTTTAAATATTCAATATGCTGCTCAACCTCTCTACTATAGGCTGACTCTTGAGAAAAGTTACAGGAAAAACTGTGTCTTACTGGAACTTATGCCTGCGGGCATCTGTAGCCAACTGAAGGTAGGATGGCTGAACTAAATTTAAAAGCCATAAAACTTCAATTAGTTGTCTCAGAATAGCCAAGCCTAGTTTCTTTAAGTATAGCCTCCCAAGGTCTACCACAAAACAGCATCATTCAATACATCTGTATACTCTGCCATATTAAAAATTCTAAAGTATATTCAGTGTGACAAGTGAGGACCAGATACATATAGTTATGATATTCTTTACATATAATATTATCATGAACAGAAGGAAGCACTAAAATGAATAAATGTGGCTAAAAGCGTATTTGAAGCCATGCATACCTAATTTTTAAAATTTAATCTTTATTGTATTTTTTTCCATTACCATTTAGTCCACTTGTACTCCTTCCCCCCAGCAACCCACACATTGTTGTCCATATCCCTGAGTCCTTTCCCTTTTTGCTCAATACCTCCAACACCTCACCTTCCTGCCCTACTAGCTGTCACCCTGCTCTTCATCTAGGAGTCTGTCCCCATTTTCCTCATTAGATCAATTTGTTCATTAGATTCCACATATGAGGGAAATGATATAATTCTACCACTTTCTTATAAATTTAGGAAACTTACATAATACCACATAAGCCTCAGTTTCCTTCTGTAATTAAAATATCTATAGGAATACTAATATAATAACAATAATAATAATACTTTTCCTTAATTGTTGGTTAATTTATTGGATGTAAAGAACTTTTATCATATCTCATGTATAATAAGTTCCCAGTAATGAAATTGATTATGATTATGAAATCATATGAAATGATTATAAAATTATTCATGAAAATATTTTACTGTTGATTATGAAATTATTTTACTGTTTCTTCTTATTTTTAGAATTATTTTATGTGTTCATTTTATTTTATTTTACCATTTTAGATTTTACTATTATCTACCTTAAAGAGCTAATTTTCTTGACCATTTTCTGCACCATCTGCACCACCCTTAAAGTGAAAAGTATAATGAACAGTGTAAACACTACACAAAAAAGATTTTAAAATCAAAATCTCCGACGTATAGATCAACATTTGAAAGTTCAAGATTAGGGGTTTTTAGTCATGTAAGTAGATGAAAACACAGGTTTTAAATCCATGGTTTGTTAAATAACAGAAAAACCAGGAGTTGGGTGGGATTACTATCCTGAAGCAAGATAATGCCTACAAACAAAACAGATAAGGTCAAAAATAATGTTTGGGATTCATATTTTAGCTTGTCATTTCTTTACATTATTCATGACAGTATTTTTATTGAAGTAGAAAAATGGCTTCACACTTTGAAAAAAAAGTGTAGTACTTAAAAACAGTATTAGTCATCTTTAACAAAATCCACTGGAGTGACCAGAGAAAGGGTAATATAACAATTATTGTTCAAGTAAAACAGGACAATACACTCACATAAAAATTTAAGCTACTAAAAGTCAAGGAAGAAATAGAATTAATTAGTGTTTGAAGAATTTAAGTAATTTCAGGCCAAGTTTGGGTCAAAGAATAATGTTTGCAGCTGGATAAAATATTTGGCTTCTTCATCCAAAATGTACTCAATAGGTAAATGGATATACAAAGTGTGGTACATTCATACAATAAAATGATATTCAGCAATAATAAATGAATTGCCAAGTCATGAAAAAACATACATCTTAAATGCATATTGTTAAGTGATAAGAGCCACTTTTTCCACTTTTTTGGAAAAGGCCATATTGTGTATGATCTATTTACATGACATTTAGGAAAAAAAAGTAGAGATGGTAAACAACGCTGAGCAGGGATTTGGGAGGAGGGAGGTTTAAAAGCTAAAGCACGGGGGGCTTTTTAGAGCAATGAAATGAATGTATTATGATTCTCTGATGGTGGATACATACAGTGCATTGTCAAAATGCATGAAAATTTATAGTACAAAGAATAAACCTTCATGTATGCAGATTTTTTAAAATAAGCTAATTAGTAGATTAGGGATTTCAAGAAGGACTGTAGACTATGACAAAAGATAAAACCACTGGTTTTACTTTATATTTGTCACAAATATATAAAATAATCCCACAGAGGGGGTGAAGAAAAGGTGCTGCTCTGAGTGAATTTAGAAGTGAAAAGAATCTGTAAGAGTAAAGAGAAAAGAAACTACACAGAGCATAGCACTCTAGTTGATAAAGTCGTTTCCCATATGGGGATGGATTAACGATTTCGAAATTTCTGTACACATATACTGGAATTGAACAATTGATTGAACCATTAAGTAAAGGAATGGCAGGTGATGGAAATCAGGTTTCTCACTGATAGAGTGATGGGCCACAGACAAGTACGGGCAGAAGACTAGAATAAGCCTTGTGGTGATAATGTGAGTTGGAGACTTCAGTGAAACTCAGATTTAGCTTAAAACAGATGCAAGTGGATATAGATAAAATAGATATATAAATGTGAATTAGTGTATACAAATAGAATTTTCTTTTCCTGTCAACTAAGAGGGCCTAGAAGCAATGACCCCCGCCCCTCAGTAGGAATGAGCACATCAAACACCAACAATGCTTCAGTCAACACAAGGAACTGGGCTCTTTGGAGAAATGACTAGTGGTAAGACGGGGATAGGAAACATGCAAGATGTGCCTGGGGCATCATTAATGTCAAAAAAGTAAGAAATCACTTTAAAAATTCAAATCACAGAGTTGTCAAAGAGACACAGGTGCCAACAGAAAGAGCTCCCAATGGACAAAGTAGAACAATGTCAGCAACAATAGCAACGTTATAACACTGGATTATAATCTAATGCACAAAAACAGCATTCATAATATAAAAATAAATATTAATAAAATGACACTGGTAAAAATAAATGATTAAAATCATACATAAATTAGGGAGAACAGATGAATTCCCCATGCAGAAGAATCACAAACAATTCATTTAGATACTCCATCCATCCTTAAGGAGGTAAGACATCCACTTCTTAAGTGTGGCCATTTAAAGCAGGTAACTTCAATGGTATACAAAACTCTACACAGTTACTTCTGCCTCACACTTTTTATGTTACTGATGTCATACTTTACATGTTTTTATATCATGTATCCAGTAACATGGTTTTTGTAATAGTTATTTTAAATACTTTTTTAAGAAGCCTTAATTTCTTGCTCATTTGGTGTCTGCTCTTCTGCAGCTCAGGAAGTTGGAGACATTCTCCACTCTTTTCCTCCCCCCTTTGTCGAAAGAAGCTGCAGGCTCTGAGCCTTCCCCCATCTTGCAGAGCTATGCTGAGTGTAGAAAGGATCCCACTCCTGCCCTTTATTTTTGGCAGTCCCCAGGCACCCCAACCATGCTGGTCTGTCACCCTTCCAAGTGAGGAAAGATAAACCAGTCTTTTGACAACATGCCTAGACACCAGGATGTTGGAGGCATGGTTCACTCCCATCTCTCTGAGATTCTGCATGTCCTCCCAATCTCACAGAGCTGGGCTGGCAGCAGCAAAGAGTGCCCCAAGGGAGGTGAAATAAAAACCAGTCTTTCAGACAGTGCACTGCAAGTCCAGGAATGTTGGATACACACTTTCTCTTTTTCTTTGAGAAAGGTGTCATAGGCCAAGTTCTTGAGCTGTGCCGGCTTAGAGGAGAAACTCATGTACATGAAGTGAAATTTTCCTTGTACCTGTTTCAAGTTGGCTCTTTTGGTTTTGCACTTGTCTGTGATACTGAAACTTCTTAACTAAATTCAGGTCTTATTATACAAGCATTTTGGTCTATACATTGTTGCTAATCAGTGTTTCTGTGGGGGACAAAGGCTGGGACTTCCTATTCTGATATTTTGCTGACATTGCTCCTGAATGAATTGTCTAAATTCATTGAATTACAAAAATAATATGGCATCTATTCTAAAAATACTTTGGAAAATCAGAGTATTTTTCTCTAATACTTCTAACATGTTACACAACTCTGTGCATTTTCAAGTGGTATTTTTCTGAGAGGATGTCTTCAGAGCAGCTTATTTATCATGCATCGACAACACCCTCTTTTCCTGCACATTCTCAAACCTTAGGAGTTTTGCCTGACTGCTATTTTGTCCAATTAATATTTATAACCTCTGATGTCCATTTCTCTCAGACCCAGAATCCAGTATCTGCTTAATTATCTGATTCATGTCTTTGCTCATTTAGCTCTAAAAGGTTTGCTGGGTTATACATGGGATTGAAACAGTGTCATCAGAGTCCTGCAGTTTTAAGGAAAAGAGAACACGAGGCAATGCAGACAGAAGCAGAACAAAGAGTGGGGCGGGCACCAGGCCATCTGCCAGGATGCTATGAATACTTCTGCAGGTCTAAGTCACAATAAGTTTAATTCTTAAAGGTGCTGCACATCAATTCACTGACTCCAGACGAAAGCATTCATAAGTGCCAATGAATATTTATTGGACAGCAATTTTACACTAAGTGCTGTAGATCACTTTTTAAAATGTTTTGTCCCTGCCTGCATTAGGCAAAGCTTTCCAGAGAACATAAAACTAGTAAGATACCTATTTATCTATCATACATATGTATATGTATATATACACATACATGGCCTGTACAATAGGATCTATAACTACATAGATAAATATATTTATTTTGTAGAGATTTATTGTGAGGAATTGGTTCACACAGTTATGCAGGATGAGAAGTCCCTCATCTCTCATTTGCAAGCTGGAGACCAGGAAAGCCAGTGGTGTAATTCGGTTCAAATCAGAAGGCATAAAAACCAGGGGATCTGATGGTATAGATCCAGGTCTAAAGGTCAGAGAAGATGTGATGAAATATTCCAACTCCATCTGTGAGGCAGGAATAAAGTAGGAATTCCTCTTTCTCTCTGCCTTTTGTCCTGTTTAGGTTCTCAACAGACTCTGTGATGCCCTCTCATATTGGGGAGGGTGCTCTAATTTACTGAGTCCACAGACTCAAAGCTAAGTGCATTCAGAAACACCCTTAAAGACACATGCAGAAATAGTACTTAATTCAGGCACCTCGTGGTCAATCAAGTTGACACGTAAAATTCATGATCACACTGCCTTTACATTATTTCAACTTACCAACAATGCAGATGTTATGACTATGGGCAGGCACACATCTTTGGGAAAGGGAACAATTTTATTTAATAGATACTCAATTTCTAGCTGCACAAAATTTATTTGGAGTTAGAGTACACCTTTCATCTTTTAATAAGCATTTTTCTTTTGAAAGTATAATGTACAATATGAATTCTCTTGAATATCATTCCTTTTCTTTTCTTAGGCAGACAGGTACATTACTTCATTTCTGTTGATAGCATACACATGGATGTGAAAAGCTTTCTGAGGCCCCCTTAAGACAAAGCCAAGGGCCATCACTGGGCACCTCTTTACTGAGTAATGCTGATCAACTGAAAAAAGAGAGAGCTACAGAAAAAGTCAAGAACAATATGATTTCACTTATATGTGGGATATAAAACTGAAAGCAACAAATGAACAAACAAGAAAAACAAAAACACAGACAACAGTAGGGTGGTTACCAGAGGAAAGGGTGGTGAGGGGTAGTGAAGGGCAAAGGGGTTCACATACATGGTGATGAAAAGATTTCCCTTTGGGTAGTAAACACACAATGCAATACATAGATGATGTGTAATAGAATTATACATTTGATACCTATATAATTTTATTAACCAATGTCACCCAATACATTTAATTAAAAAGTTATGTTTACATTGAAAAATAAAGAAAAAAATACAGAGAACTGTCAGCAGTGCAGCTTAAGAAAATTTTCAGCTTATTTTACCTCTTACATGTTCCTTGGCAAAAAAAGGAAATATTTAACAATAAGTTGAAAAGGAGAATAGACCATACCTTACCAAGCACAGTTAGTTTCTGATAATGTCAAGTAATCATAAACATACTGATGGAGGTCTTTATTTCCGTTCTATTTCTATCCCTGTGAAACAAAACCGCATTACAAGAAAATGAATTTGTTTCAACTTTCACTCTGAGCAAGGAACTGCAAGAATATGAAAAGAGTCCAAAGAACTTACTGAAAAAGGGATTTAAAACACAATGAAGAGACAGATGCAAGTAAGAATTATTATAATCTTAATAAATATAGCATAATTTAGTTAAATGTTTTTGTAGCAATATGATCACAGGTATTATTATATACATATATATCCATAGGGTTTCCAAACCAAGATCCTCATAATTCTACCTGGAAGATATAGAAAAGATAACTAACTTCGCTGATTCTATGTTTTCATCTGTAAAACAGAAATAATATTCACCATTAAGAGTTGTTTTGAGAGTTCATTAATCTCATATGGGTAGAAATACTATCAGTGTCAATAAATATTATCTAATATATGTACAAATACCTATAATAGAGTCAGGTACATGTGGTACAAACTCAATAAATTTTAGTTTGCTTGATAGTATATAAGTCTAGAATATAAAGATTAATAATTTTAAAATATAATTTTTTCCAGTTTGGCCATTTCTCTATTTTTGCATTTATCTAATGTTCTAACACTGGAAAAACTGGAATAAAACTAAAAATTCTTCAACATATCATCCTTTCAAAAATTGATTTGTTCATTATTTAGAATTTGAGGATGTATACATTGAGAGGAAATTTACTAGGACAAATTCCAGTAATTGAAAGAAATGATTACTGTAATAATATTTGTCTCAAACTTCTATATAAACAATGATTATCTTCTAATAGACATTGTATTATCATAGCTGACAGTCAATGGTGATTTTCAGTAATGCACATATTATGTGAAAGCATCTAAACTGACAAATATCTCTAAAGTATATTACAGTTACAAGACCCCACTCCATTTTCCTCAATTGAAGATTAAGAGATTTTTAAGATTATTTTTTCTAATTTTTGTTTTGCATTAGTTTCATATTTGCAAGACATTTACAAAAAATCCTAAATAAATAATTGGATAAATAAGCTAATAGGAGAAAGAAATGCTCTTCCTGACAGAAGAATACCAATTTTTAAATGTAATGATAGAATAGGAAATCACCACTTGGGAAACACTGTAATAATAATTATCTCAAGCTAAAATGAATGGACAAATGTATGATCAGAATTAGGATACTTGCATTGTCTCAAAATACTTATTAGTTACAATGTGAAAGATAATATCTTTATATTAGCAAAATTTGGAGCACGCCACTTCAACTAAATGATCAAAGTCAGCATT
>PVKU01015094.1:0-19775 GCA_004027475.1 Anoura caudifer | reverse complement strand
AGTAAAAGACAGAAAACTGTACAAGAACAATTAAAATAAAATTTAAAAAATAAATAAACATTTAAAAATGAGGAAAAAAGAAGTAAAATATCATTGGCAAAAAATTCAAATATATTTGTTGTATGTTTTAAAGCCTTGAAAAACAGTCAAATGTAATACAGTTTGGAGAATATCAGGGTAAATAAAAACAAAGTGTGTACATGCATAGAGACATATAGATATAGATATGATATGGACGGGGATATAGATGTTGACATATGCATCTTTGACATGAATGCAGTGAGAAGCCAGCCACATCCCAGCCATATACGTAGTTTTACCTAACAGAGCACTCAAAATGTTAGAGAAAATTTGTAAGGAATCATTTGTCAATGAAAATCTTTAAACCGTTTTTTATATAAAGTGGCATTATCAGTACTGTATCGTGGGTCACAGACTCAAAAAAGATATTACAGTAAATTATGCAGAATGTATTTTGCTTCACATGTGAAGAATCAACAAAATATGAATTGCAATAAAATGCTTATAAAATCTGAAGAAAAAGATTATATATTTCAGAATCAAAAAAATTAGGTAAGGAAATATTTAAGACAGTCAAAACCATGATGTTAATATTTTTTGTTAGGAAATCTAAGTATTTAGTATTTTAAGTATTTGTAAGATATAAGATAAATTGCCTTATCCAATAACAGGTGAATTTTACACATATAATTCCAATCTAAAATGTACAATCTAGTTAATGACTAAGACTCACTTTTCAGTTGAAATCTTACTATTTATGTACACTATTTGGAACAAATAATGGATTATAAGATTTGCCACATTTATATGTTTGTCATTTTAGATTCATAAAACTTTATGTTAAGTATTGAGGAAAGATTCTTCTGGTAACACCCTATGTAGTTCCTAAATGGAAAAAAATCTAACACTCAATTTACAAGCATAGTTTGAATGTGTCAAGGAAATTTAATTGTTATAAAAGCCCTTTTTAAAAGAGATTGTTGAAACCATTCAGACTATGCCAGGATCACCACTGCTTACTAAAACTATGCTCAACCCTGCCTGCACATCGTATCAGACAGAATTAGAAGCAGATAGAATATAAACATATAACTTGTTCCTTAACCATTCTACATGTTACAGATATGATACACTTTTATTCCCCAATACTTCAACATGTAGTTCCTAAAACCATCGTCAAATAACCATTTTAAAATCATCAAAATCAGGAAATTGATACTGATGTTATTGTCTAATCCAAAACCTTATTTGAAATGTACCCATTGTCCCACTAATCAATTTTTTAAGGTTTTTAATGATTTTTTTCTAATCCCTGATTCAACCCATAAATTATAGGTGATTAGGATTTTCCTTTTTAAGTCCCTGTTAGAGATACATATGTAATGAAAATGACATTGGAGTTTGCTTTAAAATACACCAATACAAAAAATGTTGAGTGGGAGATACATGAAAAGCACTATATTGGTGATAACTGTTGAAGCAGGCGTTGGGTCCAAGACAGAGATTCATTATACCCTGCTCTCTGCTTCCTTTGTTTGAAATTTTGCGGGATAAGCCCTGGCTGGTGTGGCTCAGTGGGTTGAGCACCGGCCTGCAAACCCAAAGGTCACTGATTCCATTCCCAGTCAGGGCACGTGGGGGCGTGGGAGAAACAACCAGTCGGTGTCACATCTATGTTTCTCTCCCTCTCTTTCTCCCTCCCTTCCCCTCTCTCTAGAAATAGATAAATAAAATATTTTAAAAATTTACTCCATGATAAAACAAATTAAATACAAAAATATTTTATATATGAACCTTGATGCTAGAAAAGTGAAAATAACAGCTATCTGTTTCTGTGCAATAGTTATAAGCTCCGATATAACTTAGCTCACTTGTGCTCTAATATGAGCTCATTTAATGCTTCCAAAATTTTAAGTCTCTTAGTCTCACGTTACACATACGGGGAATAAGGCTCAGATGTTCCATCGCTGGGTCTAAGTAAATACTAGTTCCAACCCGTTTAGCTGCACCCTTACTCTCTCTGTAGTACCAATCGGGGTAGGAGATCCGAGAGTCCCGGAGAATAAAATGTACTTGCCCCAGGATGTAATCTCCGCAGACTTCAAACCAAAAAATGTATTCCCTGGAACTGGAATTTGGACCAATGGAAATTCCGAGCTGAATAACAGATGGATGCCTCAACCATTTGGTGCGGGGGGTGGGATTAGAGCGTCTTCTCCACTAACCTATTCCGCAGCTGCTTCTGCTGGCCCCACCCCACTCTGGCGAGGCCAGACACCGCTGTTGTGTAGAGCGCCCGGGGTGTGGCCAGGGATTCCGGGGAGGGAAGGCCGCTGTATGTCCTTGGGCAGAGAGGGTAGGTGACTCCAGCCGAAGACGACTCAGAATGAAGGCCTTGAAGGTGAGGGTCCACACGCGCTGGGCCGGGACCCCCAACCCGAAAGCCTTCACCCCAATACGAGAGTCCCTAAAAGTCCCGGGATCTGGGGGCTTGTAATGTAAGCCCTTTCAGGGTTCCAGTCTCCCTCCTAAATAGTCTGGGACCCCACCACCTCACCTCCCTAACATGGGGGCTGGTACATGGCCCAAAGCTCTGGGTTTGAACGTCTTCCCTTCGTCCAGGGCACCGGTCAGGACCCAGACACTGGGAATGCAACACCCTTCCCCTTGCTGTCTGTAAACCCCATGGAGTACTCTGGATCCAGTCACATTTCCGGGACCTGGGCTCCTACCACTGATCCAGGAAACCCTCCCCAACAACAAAAAAAATCTCGGGACTTGGACCCACAGGTCATTAGCCTCCCTTTTGGGACCGCCCCTCTTCCAGCACCTTCTAAACAGCCTGGTAAACTCCAAGTCCAACCCTCTGTACGCGAGTCCCCTTCTGGGTCTTTCTTGGCAGGACACCCTCCCCGACTCCTGCTGGCAATTGTGATCTTGCCTTTGGGATGCTCCCAAAGCATAGGACTGTTCTGGTATCCCTCACCAGACCCACTTTGAGGCGCTTCTCCAGGGTGCCTCTAACACCCACCCATCAATCCCCTCTCCCCAGGTTTCCCAGGCATTGATTCGCTCCTTCAGTTCAACTGCCCGGAACCACTTGGAGAACCGAGTGGCTGAGAAACAGAAACTCTTCCAGGTAGACAGAGCGGAGGGAGGGCAAGGGGAAGGCCGGGAGCCGGAAGTCCGATCCTGTGGGAGGCTGGGGCGGGGGTGGGGGGGTACCATCTTCGCAACCAACACCCCTTTCCTATTGGACGGCCCCAATCTCAGGCGGACAATGACCTCCCGGTGCACTTGAAGGGCGGGGGAACCGACAGCATTCTCTACAGACTCACCATGGCTCTGTGTTTTGGAGGTGAGTGCAGAGCTGGACTCGGCCTGAGCTGCATGAGGCAGGCTCTAGCTGGAGTGAGGAAGGGGGCTACTTCTCGGACTGGGGTTTAGAGAGGGGATTGGGCTGTGAGGTGGCCAGGTTTGGGGACGTTACTGGAGTGTAGACTAACAAATAGGGAGGGAGCTCCCTGGGGCTTGTGCTTCTGTCCCAGGAGGGGGTCTGGGGCCCTAGGCCCTGACAGGGGCTGGGTTGAAACCCCACGGCCTGGTCTGGATCAAGGACCAGGGATTCCCCACCTGAAATGCAGTTTTGAGATGGAACTTAACCCATAAACTGGGGGCTGGGATAGACTGGTGACTGGCAAGTCTGCAGAGGAGCATAAAAGCCTAAGATAGGGTGCAGGGAGGCGATTAGGGTCTCATTATGTATCCCCCCCCAACCCACACTCCCTTCCTAGGCACCATCTACAGTCTGTATTGTCTTGGCTGGGCTTCCTTCCCCCATAAGAAGTGAGACCAAGAAGCCTTCAGGACCTGAAGGACTTGAACAGTCGTCAATAAATGTGCTGGCTTCTTGGGGAACCCAGCCCAGCTCTGGCCTCTGTGTGTGTCCCTCTATCCATCCTCCCACTAACAAGCAATCTCCGTCCTATGGACTGCCCACTGCCCCAGCCTTGAGTCCCTCATTCTAGACCACATCTATTCTTAGGATGTCACTGCCTCTCAGCCCTTCCACAGGGGTTGGAGATGCCCCTGGGCTGCCCCTCAGGCTGGTATCCTTACCGTGGGACAGAGGTCTATATCCTGTGATAGCAGGCCCTCTCCCTGCAGAGGCCCACAGGGTGGGAAGGAAGATACTGAGTATGGTCATGACAAAACAGGCTGAGGCAAGTAAGGACAAACTCATGCACAGATGAGAGTCGGACAAACATGAGCTTGGGGAATAGAGCCCGGGGTGGCAGTGACACTTCCCACCAGCCCTGCTCTTGCAGCAGGAGCAGAAAAGTGCCCAGGTCTCTGGGTCCCAGTCTCAGTTTCTACAGAATCTCTGAAGCATCACAGAAAGAATGAGGCTACAGCTTAGCTGGGATCCGGTATGAGAAAGGCATGCAGATCCAGCCTTGGGAATAGACACAAAGACCCACAAAACCACCCCCACTCCACCACCAGGACCCAGACAGGGCCTGTGCCACCCTTCAACTCTCAGAACAGGAGGCACATCTCAGCAGCAACTGGGGTAAATTTATTTCCTACAAGGCCTGGCAGGCTGGGGAGCAGAATACAAAGGCACTGGAGCATGTGGGCCTATTATGGCCTGGAGTTCAGCTGCCTGGGTAGTTAACTGAACAGGTGTGCCAGGGTGCACAGGGACAGGGGTGATCCTCCCAGAACTTAGAAAAGGGCCCTTGGGGAATGGAAGCAACACAGCTTGGCACAGATGTATGAGAAAGGTCATGGACAGGGTGAGAAGTGGGTGTGCAGAAGGTGGAGGACCCACGGGGCAGGGTGTGTTAGAATGTCTTAGAGCCAGGGGTAACTTGTGGGGCATGGCGTGTTGGGACATGTTGCACCCTAGCTGTTGTCTGAGAAGCAAGATGCCAACAGCTGGGAGAAAGGAAAAGCTGGTGAGTCAGCACGCCTCACAAAGACATGATTTCAGACAGGATTAGCCCTGGGAGAGACCAAAAAGTCCAACGTGACACCTATAGTGAGCTGATGGGAGAAGAGGTCTGGGGTTCTCGTTCAGGAATACATAGTCAGCTGCAGCCACTGGGAAGAGAAGGGCACAGAGTGAGGAGGAAGAGAATTGGGAATACCAGGAGCCCTCTGCCCTCACCCAGGGGTTGTTGCAAAAATAGGAGGGAGGGAGCCCAGTGCAGGGCTATAGGGGAAGGGTCCCTCCCTAGAAACCCACATTCCAGAATGGGAGTTCTTACCTCCTGGATGTTCACCTGAATTTGTCCAGTGCCATCTTTGTCAAGAGATTTGAAGGCACCTACAGAAAGGAAGGGTGGGGGTGACAAGCAGTTGGCTTTTAGGATAAAAATATACCAATATATTGGATGATGATAATAATGGCCAGTACTTTATTGAGTACTTTGTGTCAAGCACTGTATAAAGTGCTTTGCATGTATTAACTGATTTAATCCAATTCTGTGAGATGTGTCATTTTAAAATTTGGCACAGAGAAGTGATGTACGGCAGGTCACACGGTGAGAAAGTGAGGAAATTAGGATTGAAACCCAGGCTGTTACCCACTTCAATAATAATGGTGTCCAGGGTGGGTGGAGGTGGAAGAGTATGGGGGGATAAATGGTAATGGAAAAAATACAATGAAAAAATAATGTTAAATAAATAATGCCCTCTGTACACTTGTGTGCGCTCCCATTACCCTCTGCCCAGGTTTCACCCTCCTACCAACCTCTAAGCCCTCCAGTTCTAGCCTAAAGACTCTTGGAAGCTGAGGCTCTGCAGGCTTCACTTCTTGCCTTACAGTCTGGCAGAGTTCCTACTCCGGCCCTGAAACTCACTCTATGCTCCCCACCCACAGCCAAACCAGGGCAAACTGATGCCCAAACTGCCTTTGCTTCCTCTCTCTCTGCACTCAGATACCATCCTCAGATGTCCAGATACCTGGTCTCCTGACATTGCACTGAGTGTAGTTACTATTGACCCTCTTGCTGGTAAATCCAATGGGCATTTCTTAGGCCTTCTCACCTTTTTGCACTCCCACCTTCCCCTCACATCCATGACGTACCTGTTCCTTTGCTTCTTCCTATGATCTTAATGTATTGTCCTCCCTGGTCTCTTGGACAGCTGAGGGATCATAGGCAAACCTGCCCCTGCACCCTGCCCCAGAACCTGCTGTAGGTCTCAATTGCTTCCACTAGTGTCTGAGCACCCCAAAATTGGCATTCACAGCTCTACATACATGCCCATTGACCTTGCTTCCCTTCACTCAATTCTCAAGTCTGAGTTCAAATTCTGACTTTGCAACTTCCTTGCTGAGTGGCTGTGAGCAAGCAATTTTGCCTCCTAGAATCCTAGGTACCTCCTCCATAAAATGGGGACAATAATTTCTACTTCTTAGAGCCATCTTAAGAATTCATTGCGTTAATATTCAAAGCAGCCTTTCTGATCCAGACCCTGCTGATTTCCCCACAGCCTTATGTAACACATCCCACCCCCTGTTCAGCATGCTGAACAGGGATCTGAGTCCAACAAAAAAATGCCAAAAGCTCATTTTTTTTCCTGTCTAGGCCCTCACACAGGCTGTTCCCACTGCAACACTCATCCTCACTCTTACTCCTAAGTTCTCAGCTCATATGTGCCTTACTCCAGGAAGCCCTCCTTGACAGCTGCCTCTTAAGTTTGAAGCCCTTAGAGCTTCCCCAATCACAAATCTAAACCCACTATGCCCTGAGTTTCTCCTCACAGCCACCATCACTCTGCCCTGAGCTTTCCCTATCCCAGCAGTAACAACTCTTTGTAGTCTCTGATGATTTGCCTTTCCTCCTCTGGACTATGAATGATTTGAGGGCAGGATCTGTGGTTGTTTCGGGCATTGCTGTGCCTCTACCATTGCCCACCTCAGGGTTAGGCTCAAAGACCTTGGCCGATGGAGGCTAAACAAATAAAATCCCCACCCAGGAAGACAGCTAGGGTATCACTCACGGAACATAGCATCCAGCCTGACCAGGCAGCTGATGAAGTTGTCAAAATCCATGTTCCCTCCCTCATCAGAGTAACGTCGGATGATCATGTTGTAGAGATGTTCATTTAGGTGGAATCCTGACAATGGTTTAGTCTCTCAGGTGTGGAGGCCACATAGTCCAACCCACTCCCAGCCCCAGGATTCAGGCTCAGACCAGCTTGGTGGGGGCTACCTCACCAGTCCCACCCCCGCCAGCCATACCTGCTGCCTCAAAGGCCCCCGGGAGTTCACTGCTGCCAATGGTCCCTGAATGGTCAACATCAAACTGTTTGTATATGGCCTATGGGGACAGGGAGGACAGAGATCAACTGAGCATCAGGAGGCACAGCATCTCCATGGCTTAGGAGTCTTCATGCAAGGAGTGTCCCAGGTCACCACACACCTGCCACTTTTTGATATTGTTCCACAAATACTTGAATTCCTGGAAACCCAGCTTGCCTGTTGTGTCACTCTGGCGTAAGGATGTTAAGAATAGCTGTACCAAATGTGTGCATTGTACACCCTATCACACGGGATGATAAGAGCCAAGAAGGGAAGCATGGGCTAAAACCCCAGTTCCTGTCTCACCCTAGTCATGTCACCTTGGGTGTGATGCTATTTCTCATTTTATCCATACATATTTTACTTTATGTTTTTTCCCCCAGGATTTACTTACTTATTTTTAGAGAGAGGAGAAGGGAAGGAGAAAGAGAGGAACATCAATGTGTGGTTACTTCTCACATGCCCCCTACTGGGAACCTGGCCCCCAACCCAGGCATGTGCCCTGACTGGGAATCAAACCTACAACCCTTTGTTTCGCAGGCCTGCACTCAACCCACTGAGCCACACCATCCAGGGTCTATGTTTCTTTTCTTAATTGATTTTAGAGAAGAAGAGAGAGAAAAACAATGATTTTATTGTCCCACTTATTTACGCTTTCTTTGGTTGCTTCTTGCATGTGCCCTGACCTATACAACTTTGGCTATTAGGGCAATGCTATAACCGACTGAACTACTGGGCCAGGGTCACTTATGTTACTAAATGGTAAGGACTCTGTTTAAACATAACCATGTGGAATTAATAATAAACTTTTCCAAACTACACATTTCTCACTGGAAAATAGTTGCTAATTTCCTCATTTATTCTTTTTCTTTTTTTTTTTTAATCCTCACCCAAGGATATATTCAATGACCTTAGAGAGGGAGAGAAAAATCAACTGGTTGCTTCCCGTATGCACCCTGACTGAGGACCAAATCCACAAACTAGGGATATGCCCTTACCGGGAATCAAACCTGTGACCATTTGGTGTATAGGACAATGCTTGAACTTCTGAGCCACACTGATCAGGGTGCTAATTCTTCATTCATAAAATCCTTGATAGTACAAATAATCTGATTTCCTAAATGTTAGGACTTGTAAAAAACAAGAGCAACTTGCAGCTCTGAGAAAATGAGGTGACAGTAATGAATACCTGCTGGGTTTGTGATCAGAGCAGAATGAGATATTAGTAGAAAGCCCTTAGCTCAGAAGCTGGCACTTGATAAATCCTCAATAACAATGATAGCTAAGACTTACCAGATTACCTAGTACACATCAGAAAGTTCTAAGCTTCTCAGGAATATCACTTTTCTCACTAAAGCCTCAAGATACCAGCCCCACCAGTGTTATTTCCAAGTCAGAGACAAAAACAGATTCAGAGCTGAAAAATATACCTGTATAAGATTATAACAGCTAACGTGTACAGACTGTGCTAAACCTTTGGCACGTGACTCTAATGTGGTATCACTATCATCATTCAGCCCATTTTACAGATAAACAAACTGAAGCACAGAGGAGCTTGGTAACCTTGCTAAGGAACAGACCCAGAATTGTTTAACCCTTTGCCACACATGTATGTGATCACATGACATGAGTATATATATGCATCTCCACTGACCTATGTGCTGAGTGTGGATGTATCTAGGATCAGCTAATGACTGGCCCATGTGCAAGTGAACACTAGACATGTGTTCCTGTGCATATGCCATCACATAGCTTCATGTATATGGGTGTGCCCTTGTGTGTGTATATATGCACATGGGCATATCTATGGCAGTTATACGCTTAGGTTCTCAAATCCAAAAGACCTGGAGTCCAAATTCCTATCCTGCCACTTACTCTTTATTTATAACTTCAGACAAATGACTGACTCTGTCTCAGTTTCTTTACTTATAGAATGGAATAATTGTATATGTCTAACAGGATGGCTATGAAGTACAAGTAAGTACCAGCTATGACAGCTGATGTTATTATTGATTGCCCCATGTCCACAGGTGGGTGTATGTTCCAATGTAGTCCTGTCCACATCTGTGGGTATGAAAGCTGTACCCTGGCTCCCACGCATGCTCTCAAAAATTCCTTCTTCACCCAAGACCTCCCCTAAACTGCCCACAAGGATACATCCATCACGGCCACCATGCTGCGACATGTGTCAATGCCAAAACCATCAGTCTTCAGATCAGGGTCTGTGGGGCACAGATTGAAAGTCAGACACCAGAGGTCACAGCTACCCCAGTGGCATGCCATACCTCTAAACTAGCCCTGTGTGTTGACCCCAGTCACTCACGTCGGGTCACGACCTTGTTGAGAATGTTCATGAGTTCTGTTGCACTGACCTCCATGTCCTGCAGAAAAGTTTGGGGTGGATCAGGGTGACTGAAAGGGGTCTGGGCGTGTCATGAAGGAGGATAGGAACTTGGGGATTGCCATTGTTGAATGTGTGTGTGTGTGTGCAAGGGCCACCCAAGGGAAAATATGGGAGAGTTAGGACAGGTCTGGGGACCCCAGGTTACTTACATCTCCAGCCAGCTGGGCAAAGAGCCTCCGGAACTGCCGGACCTCCTCACTCTCATTGGCTTCAATGTTGGAGTAATGGGTTCGTGGGGGCTGCAGAGGGAGGAGATCTTAGAGAAGGTGGGGGAGGGGTGCCCTGGCTAGTGCAGACCTAAGTGGTAAGGTCAGAGTGGACTGGGTAGCTGAGTGATCAAAGGAATGAGAAGCTGTCAGTGAATAGGAAGTGGGTAATAGCTAAGTTTGAGGACATGACAAAGGACAGACTTAATGGGGTGGGGCTTCTCCAAAGTGACAAGGAGGTGTGCTGAAAAAGGCCTCAGAGTGAGAAGAAAGGTCCTCGGATGTGGAGGGCAGCTTACCGGGGGTTCTGGGTTGTACTGAGCAGCTGCTTCACTGGAGGGAAACAGGGGAATTAGTACCAGGGAGCAAGGCCTTAAATGGGTAGCCCTAGCCCCAATACTCCCTGAACCCCAGCCTGACACCCTCCCTACCTGTTCCCTCAGCCGGCCTTATCTGTCCTTGCCCTCACCTGTCCCTATTCTTGCTGCCCTGTTTGCACCCACGAGGAAACTCAGAGATCTGACCTCAAGGTAGGCTCCACTCCTACCAGAGCACACCTGCCCAGTGGATCTTCCTCAACAGATCCATCTAGTCCCTTCGAAGGCTCACTTCATAAAAGCTCTGCCCCAGCTTCTCCAGGCCCCTAACTCCTCAGATCCTATCCTAGGAACTTACTTCATCGCTAGGCCTTCCCAACACTTGCGTCTTCCCAGCACCCCACCCAGCTCCATTAGTTCCTCAGTGGTCAAGACTATTCAGGCTCCTAATTTGGCTAATTAGGCAACCTGTCCTACCTCCACCAGGATATTTTTCTATTTTGATCCAGCCAGTTCCAGCCCAGGCTGAGCCCCCTCCAGACAATTTGTCCTATCTCAGTAGGCCTCGGCCTCTTCTGGGCACATCTTCTCATTGACCCACCTAGGGCAGCCCCGCCAAACCCATAAGATAAGCCTTGCCCCAATGAAGTGACAACCAGCCTCAATGACTCCGCCCCCTTAACGTTCGTCTCCAGGTTAGCGGAAGCCGGCGGTGTCCAGCCTCAGTAAGCACCACCTCCCAAAACCCATCGACAGATTCAACAGATCGCTAACCACCAGGTGAAGCCCCGCCCCCATGAACTGCAGTCACCCTCATTAGGGCCCGCCCCCTCAAGGCCGGCCTCCCAGCCCAGGCCCGACCCGGCCCAGCCTAATTAAGGCTCCAGGTCAGTCTCCAGGTTACCCCATTCTATCCTTGCGGGACAAGTCTCCAACGCAAGGCCCCGCCCTACCTGATCGCGCTAATGACCCCGCCCAGGATGCGCATGGCAGTGCCGCCGCCGCCGCCGCCGCCGCCTCCTCCGCCTCCGCCTCCTCCACCGCCTCCACTGATCAGGCCTCCGAGCACATTCCCCAGACCCCCACCCAGACCCCCGCCTCCCCCGCCACTGCCGCCTTTCAAGAAGGAATTAACCAGGAACATGGCTGCGACTCAAGATTCCTAAGAGGAAAAAAAGGGGTTAGGTGACCGCCTCACCCCGTGCCCGCCTCCTCCCCATAAAAAGAATTTCCTGCAGCTGGACTTGGGAGAACAATTGAGGCTGGGGCTTGAAGAGTCCTTTCGGGATGGTGTCTGAGCTTCTGGGGAGGGCAGTTCTTGCGTGGATGCAATGGAGACAGATCAGGTTTGAAGCCCCTTCCGGATTCACAGGGTCCCTCCCCATCAGACTTGAGTCGACACATAGGCACATTAAGAGTGGACTTCTCGGGGACCCCGAATTAGTGTAAGGCATCCTTTATGTATTTGGGCGCTCGAATCTGAGCCCCAAAGCTCCAGAACTGGACTGTGGGTCTTGCTGGGGGTGGGGGTTGGGGATCAGGAACATGGATCAGATTCTCGGCCTAGAGACTCCGGGACAGGGTTTTGGAAATCCGGAATATGGGCTTGAAAATTTAGATAATTCCCAGCAGCCGGATTACACTGTCACTGCTGGGTTTGTGGGCTCGGGTCGGAGATCTTGGGTGTAAGACCCGGGCCTGGGACAACGGAGTTCCCCATTAGAGTTGAGAGCACTCATCTAGGATCGTGGTTCTGGAAATTTCATCCACAAACACCCTCAAACACATACTCAAAATGATGTTTAGCTAAATATCAAGGCATCAAAGTATACTGGTCAGATTGACACTGAAAATTAACCAGAAATTAAATAAATAAATAAATAGATAGATAGGTAGATAAATAAATAAATAATTTCCCCACCCTGGGCATAATTTACGGGGTACCTCCCAAATCCGTGGGTTCGTATTTTAGATCCTGAGACAGAGGGTGGAGGGGTGCCCGGGGCGGCATAATGGAGACAGAATAGATCTGGAGGTTCGAGTCTGAGATCGTAAGGCTGGGGGGCCCCTGAAGGTGGGACCTTAGGGTTTTGTCCGGCCTGGGGCCGTAAGGGCCGGGATTACGAAATACAAGGGTAGACTGGCCAGGGTGCTCACCACCTCTCTCACAAATCCGCGGATCCGCTCGTCTAGGCCGCTCCCGAGCCTCTGGCTGTGTCCGGCTCCTTAGGGCGGGGCCCGTGACACAGGCTTGGACCTGGTTAGCCTCTGCTGGGCCGCCCAGCCCGCATCCGCGCGGTTCTATAGCCGTCATTAAAATGCGCCTGCGCTTGTGAGCTCAGCCTAGCTAATAGGTTACGGCCGCTGAGGGTGTCTCTGCAGAGCATGCTTCCGGCGCTGCGGGCTGAATCCTCGCGCGGATTGCATAGGTCCGAGGTCTTCCCAACAGCTTTCTAACCCGGGTGAAGACGTACGGAGATGGGGACCCCAAGGTGACCCCGTAGGCTGTAGTGTGAATTTCTTCCCCGAAGCCGGTCGCCACCCAGCTACGGATGAATTTTTAGTTCCGCTCGGGAAACAGGAGTCTTGGCTCTCAGCCCTTATCCGCACCTGGTCGCGACAGCTTCTGGAGACTCCGAGTTTTATTTGGCTCACGGCCGGGAACAAGCGCCCGCCTTCCTGGCGGGGTCTAAGGGTAGACTAGACTTCCCTGTACCTTGCAGCCGCAAAATGGCGGTCAAACCGGATAGGACTTTGCCGCCTGCGAAGGTTGACTTGTGCCTCCTCCACCCGCACTCCTTTACCCTCTGAGTCAGTATCACCAGAAGCATTTTTTCCTGGACGGGCCCAAAGTGTCATCTGCCTTCCCGTCTCTAAAGAGGGTCCCGGACACAGAGTCCACTGGCCAAGGCCTTGTTGAGTGATGGGCAGAAAATACAAAAACTGGGAGAATGGAGGGCGACTCCAGCTGCTTTTGGAGGGTTTTCTCTTGCTCTCCGGTTCCAGTTTCCAACCTGTGCCCACACAGTTCTTTTTCAGATGAAGCTAAAGATAGCTTCCAGGCAGTTTGACTTCTCTGGCCCTTAGCCTTTCCCCTGGAGGCTGGCTAGGCTTGAGTTTGAATCCTGGCTCTGCCCCGTAATAACTGTCGCGTACCAAAACAGTGACTTGAAATTTCTGAACGATGATCTTTAGTTTGTAAAGTGGGAACAAAGAGTCCTATTCCTCCCTCACTGAACCCCTATTAAAATTAAATGATTGTAGCTATTGTTTTCTGTGTGTATCTATGTAGTTCCCTACTCCTGGAGACCACATGGATTCCTCGAGTGGTTGACTCTTGCCCATTCTTACATAATACCAATAATAACTCCTAAACACTTCAGGCATATCAGCTCATATACCTTCATAAGGGTCTATATGTTATCTCCATTTTACAAATAAGTAAACCAACTCTGAGGTTAAACTCCCTAGCTTGTTCTCTTAACCACCACCTTAATGCATTGATTCTTCAATAATATAATATGACAATAGCTCAGATAACAAAATCAAAACAAATAAAAACCCATAGTCACTACTAATGCTACCTGAGGGCTTTCTGGGGCCCGGGGCAAGGAACTGCTACACAAGACTTGTCTATGAAGCAGTAACTAACAGGCGAGCAAATGGAGACTCTGAATGCAGGGTAAATTGCCTGAGGTCACAGAGGGTGTCAGGACCAGGTCTGAACTTGGGCTTGGCTATGCCAAAGCTTTGGTGATAACTAATCCAGATTCCCTTCTCACCACACCCCTCCCTGCCCAACTGAGCAGCTTCTGTTGGCCCTCTCCAGGGTTCACTTGCAGCCAGGCCTTTCACATGGGCTCTGCCCTCCACCTAGAACACTCCACCTCATTTTTTTGCCTGGTTTTGTAGCTACTCCAGCTTTGAGGTATCAGGAGTCACTTCCTCTAGGAAACCCTCCCTGTCTCCACCCCCATCTGAGACAACGTGCAGCTAGCTTCCCGTCAACATGCTTGTAATCTGCACATTCTCATAGCACTCTGCCAATTACAATCATATTGTCATCCAGGTCTGTCTGTCTGCCCAGCCTCTAACCCTGGCCAACTCTAAGTGTTAGACCTTAGTCCATCTCTCTAACCCACTCATGCCACAGGAGATCCCCCTCACATGTATGGCTTAAATTCCATCTTTAGGCTATCAATACCCAAATTTCTATCTTCAACCCAGACATCTTCAGACTCCTGCATCTTACCATCTCCACAGAGGTCTTAGAGGTGTCTCAAACTTCATGCATCCTAAACTGACCTACCTCCCAAACCTGCTCCCTCTCCACCTTCCCCATCTAGGTTAATGGCACCTCTGTCATTCCAGTGACTGAGACCAAACACCATAAGGTTGTCTTGATCTCTTTCACACCCATTCTAACCTGTCAGCAAATCTCTTTGACCCTACCTACAGAATCTAAACTCTCCCCTCCCACTGCCAGACTCTGGCCCAGGCTCCATCCTCTCCCTCCTGGACCTCACAGGAGCCTCTTCCGCATCTCTTATCTCCCATCCCCACCCCACAGTCTGCTCACCACATGCAGCCAGAGGGAGTCTGTGAACCCTAGTCAGATCAGGGCCCTCTGGGCTCAGCCTTCTGTGGCTCCACTTTACTCCAGGTAAGAGTCAAAGTTCTCATCCTAGCCTACATGGTTCACTTGGGCATCATCCTGCAAAGCAAAAGGTTACTGGTTCAATCCCCCATCAGGGCACATGCCTGTGTTGCAGCCTGGTCCCAGGTTGGGGCACGTGTGAGAGGCAACCAATCAATGTTTCTCTCCCTCTCTTCCCCTCTCTAAAATAAATATTTTTAAAAAACAGTCAAAATTCTCACCACAGGCACCAAGTCACTAGTGATCTGTCTTGTCACCTCTGCATTTCCTCCCTCAAGAAAGAAGCCCTACTGGCAGCTTGATCCAGATGTTCCCAGCTGAACACAGACAACAGTAGGAGGCTATGCAAGCACAGCAATATCCAAGCAGCCCCTCTCCTAGCACACATGAGGGCCCTCTCTAGCCCTACCTTAGTGCCTCACCCCTCAGTCCCTCAAGTCTACACATCTAGTGACCTCAGGAAAGTCCTCTCAGATCTCTGATTTAACCCCCACATTCCCCATCCCACTCCCACATTGCTTTTACCAGTTATTCACCTACTAACATTTTATAGCTTACTTATTTCTCTAGTTTCTTGTCTCTCTCACCCATTAGAATGAGAGCTCCTTGAGGACAGGGATTTTTGACTATCTTGTTCACTGTTGTGTACCCAGTTCCTAAAACAATGATTAGCACATCTTAGGTACACAAATATTTATTCAATGAATGAAATGTTTTGTGTGGATTTTCTCACTGAATTTTTAGCACCATCAATGAGGTAGTACAGCAAATATTACCAAAGTCTTCCCCCATCTTCCAGACTCCTTTGAACTCAGGCATAGTTGTATGACTTGCTTTGGCTAATAAAATGTTAGTGGAAGTGTTGGTAGAGTCACTTTCTAGTGGTAGCATTTAAAAACCAGTGCAGGATGTTCCATTCTCTCATCCCCTGCCTAGGCAACCTTGGTAGCTATGCATGCACAGAGGTGCCACTTCAGGATGCTGGCTGGATCACTGAGCCACAAGATGGAGAACATGTGCCTGTTCTATGAGAAAGAAATGTTGAGATGTTAGTCCACTAAGATCTAGAACTCATTTGTTACCACAGTGTAACCTAGCCTATTGTAACTGATGGGGGTAGAAGTGCCAGAGTCAAGATTCAGACCCAGGAAGGCTGGCTTTATAGCTCATGCTTTAATCCTCACAATTTACTGCCTCAATAATGTCAATTTTGCAATGCTACCAATTAATAAATAGTCATAACTACCCTTGCTAGTGCCTTCTAAGGACATGATGAGAACTAAGTTGAGATAACTCCTAAACAGGTATGTCTGGCAAGGCCTCTTACAACCCTCTGAAAACATGAGAAGTGGAGGTTCAGAGAGGTGGAGTCATTTGCCTGAGGACTTGCAGAGCCAGGTCTAAACCCAAGCATGGTTGATACTAAATAGCTATGTGATGACTAATCCAGATTACTGTCCCTGCACTGCCTCCCTTCAGTGGTGTATTACTCAGGGTTCTGCAGAGAAAGAACCATCAGGCTATAGAGAGAGAAAGAAAGAGATTTATTATAATGAACTGGCTCATGTGATTATGTTGGCTGAGAAGTCACAGGAGCTGTCTGCAAACTGGAGGTCCAGGAAAGCCAACTGTTTAAATCCTGGTCCAAGTCTGAAGGCCCAAGAACCAGGGAAGCTAATGATATAAGTCCCAGAATCAAGGCAGGAGAAAACCCATGTTCCAGCTCCACAGTCAGGCAAAGTACTAATTATTTCTTCTTTCACCTCCCCCTCAAAGGATTGGATGAGACCCACCCACATCAGGGAGGGCAATCTGCTTTACTCAGTCTACTGATTCAGATGCTAATTTCATCCACAAACACCCTCAAACACATACTCAAAATGATGTTTAGCTAAATATCAAGGCATCAAAGTATACTGGTCAGATTGACACTGAAAATTAACCAGAAATTAAATAAATAAATAAATAGATAGATAGGTAGATAAATAAATAAATAATCACTCTGTTCCTGCTCCTCTCCCCAGGCTTTCCTGCTGCCAGGCTCTTTACACAGGCTGTGCCTCTGCAGGAACACCCTCTCCTGCTTTTTTTTACTTCTGAGTCAAGCCATTGTTTAACCCTCCCCCCCATCACAGACTAGAACAGGTTGCCCTGTTACAAGTTCCCAGGACTCATAGAACTTCTTCCATAAGACACTCATGACAGATAATAATCTGTAATGTTCAACACTGTCTGTCTACTGGACTGGATTAGGGGCCTTATGATAGGGGGCAGGGCTATCTTAGGGAGTGGTATGTCCCCAGCGCCACCCAGCTCAGGGCTGGGCATGCAACACATGGTCAAGAACTTTTCAGCTATCATCATCATCATCATCCTTTGGGGAATTATTATACAATTCAAACTTCCTCATCAGAGTGAAAACTCTGTCAGAACAGTGTGCTTTCATGGTTGTACAGCAAAATTTCCTTATCCTTCTAAATCATGGTTCAAATGACTCCCCTCCATAAGCCTGATCACTCTGATATCTGAATGTTCGCTTCATAATGATTCCTTATACTATGCAATCTGTATTTTTTCTCTTTCTATAGTTATGCTGTATTTCACAATTAAAGATGTTTAAAATATCTGGTAGTGCTTACTCATTGTAGAAAATGTATAAAATAATGCAAAATTTATTTTAATTTTTTTAATGTTTATTGATTTTAGAGAGGAACAAAAAGAGAGAAACATTGATGTCAGAAACATCAGTTGGTTGCCTTCAATACGTGCCCTGGCTGGGGATCATACCTGCATCCTAAGTATGTGCCCTGACCTAGAATTAACCCCCAACCTTTTGGTACACAGGATGATACTCTAACCAACTAAGCCACACCAGCAAGGACAAAGCAAAATATATTTTAAAAGGAAAAATGTACCAAATTTTCAGAGACAACCTTGATTTAATAATATTTCCCTCTGACTTTTTTCTGGGAATATTTTTATAGATTTCTGACAATATCATATATGGAAATTTGCAGTCTGCTCATTTCTGCAAACAACTTGTATTACCCTGGAATACCAGCTATGTTCCCTTCAACTGCTCACCTGTGACCAGACCTTACTGTTACACATCTGCTCTTTGCCCTGGGAAGTAACCAAAGAGACGACCCTCCCAGTACGGAGGGCAGAATAAATAAGACACCAAAGCAAAGATTTTATTTCTCAGTTCACTTGTGTTCTGAAGGAGCAGAGTAAGTCTCCATTCCCTCTCTCCCCTTCCTACTGTCTGGAATGTGGATGTGATAGGAGCCATCTTGGACCATGTAGACCAGGGCACTGCCATCTGTAGAAGCAGTTTGGATACCTGATACTGAGAAGCACTTGAGCTAGCCCTGTGTTGCTTACACTCAGGCTTTTGAAGGAGAAAGTTCTATTTTACATAAGCCACTGCTATACTGAGTTCTATTAGAGTTTATGTTCAATCCTATCTAACCAACAGTGCCTACTATATACTTCTTGAGCAATTTGCCATGTCCCTAAAGATATAACTTTGTGTGTGTGCATAATATTCTAACATCTGAAAGTTACTAGCTTTCATTCATTCATTCATTCATTCAACAAATTTATTGAGTGTCTCCTGTATCTAGGCTCCTGGTTGTGTGATGGGGATGTAGTGGTGAACAAAACTTACGGAACTTATGTTCTCACAGAGAGGGACACACAATAAATAAGGAAATAAATAATTCTTCTGTATTTTCAGATATGGCACATCCCAAAATATGTGACAGAGATTAGCTAATTACCAAAATTGCTTCCCTTTGTTCTTCCACACACAGGTGAACTACATTTCCCAGCATCCATTGCAATTTTGTATGGTTATGTAACTGACATAAGGCCATGGCACTTGAGTGGATGTATGTCCATTCTCTAAGCCTGATAGTAAAAACCTCCCACAGGTGGTCTTCACTTTTTTCAACACCCAGTGGCTCAACAGAGGAAACTCTAAGGACCTAGAGGTGGGTAAAACCACAATACAGAAGAAGCCTGGGTCTCTTCTAGACTCTGCTACAGTCTATTGACTTGCATTGGACTATGGTATGAATTTAAAAAATAGAATTATTAAGCAACTGAGTTTTAGAGGCCCTTCAGTAAAAAGCAGCTAGCCTTATTTACTTTAACTAATACACTCCATGAAGAAAGTGTTCTGTGGTACACTGATCACTAAAAGAGCCTAATTTTCCACCTCTTCTTGTATCCTTATTCTGTGCAATTTGACTTTACAGCTTCTCACATCAAAAGGTAGAGTCTATTTCCCAGCCTTTTGGAGCTTGAAGCTTCACTAGCATTGTCCTTAACCAATGGAACAAGGTGAAAGGATAGTGTAATGCTTTCCAGCCTAGGTCTCCAAGGGCCTTATGTGCCCTGGACTGCCCTCACCTTTGGGAAACCATAATTTAAATCTTTGCTGATTTCACAGACAAAAGGTATCTTCAAATAGTACTGGCATTGAACTTGGCTTTCTTTTCTTTTTGTATTTCTTCTATGAACTGTCTTTTAATATTTCTTCCCTCTTTTATATAATGTTTTTATGTTAATTTCATATTTCTTTATTTTTAAAGTATATTGTATTGATTATTCTATTATTGTACTAGAACACACTGCCTACAGTGTGTCCTATTAGGGTCTCCTCTGCCAGTTCAATGAAAAGAGGGTGCTGGAGAAGTGGATCAATCTGAAGGTACCCAATCTTTCTGCTATCAATGGGGAAACCACTCTTTCCATGACATGGTCTCCTGGGATGCTCAGCAGTCTTTCTGCCTGGTAGTTGATCACACCAACCCTGGGTTTGACTTCAAGTTCTGCTTGTGCAACTCTGGTG